>JAQGBJ010003068.1:0-13902 GCA_034698345.1 Sphaeridia pumilis
ATATTAAGCTTGCAGAAGAATCCCATAAAGTTCAAATGTCCGCCCCGTTATTCAAGCTGAGCATAAATCAATGTCGGGTGCTCCTATTATAATATCCGTTTAAAGATCCTCTCTTTATCGTCATCTGAAGCTGTGCGCGACTGTGAATCAAAAACAACATGGCGTCAGACCACCAGAGACCACCACACTTCGGAACCGTTTGTTTTAAATGTCCGTCAAGTGCACGAGCACGAGGTTATGTTATTATCAAAAATCAAGCTTTGAACAATATGGATAATCGTCAGGCACGAGGAGGCTATTCATAAAGTAAGATGGCAAAGGCCAAAAGAAAATGTGTAATTAAAAAATCACCTTTAAAATACAGGAACACACACATCGGTCCACGGAGGAGTTCAAATCGCTGGTCGGGCTGGAAAAAATTGTATACTGAAGTAACAACGTCCACTTTTGGACCTTGTCATTTAAGAAAACGTCGCCAGAGGCTGCGCCAGCTCATACGAGATTCAATTTCAAAGATGATGATGGTGATGATGGCATGAATTAAACTGTTTGTTGCGGTCGTGCAATTATGGATATTTGCGAATGCTTATTAAATGGCAAACATTAATTGAAATGGGATTGTTGCTATGACTTTTGGAATGGCTGTTTGTTTGACTGTTTATGAAGATCAAATTGTTCGACTGTTGAAAATGCAGCTTTCAGTGCAGGTTAAGCGTGTGCCCACCTTTGACGCTGGGAGCAATGCGTATTAAACTGAAACACGCCTCTTTGCAATATAGCCCAAATAAGCATATTTTCCCTCGAGCTGGATCTCTCTCAGTGAAAATTATTATTATGCAATGCAATCCACAATTACTATGATAACTGCCAAAATTTATTTCTTCCCCGCCTACGCCACCTTGCCACAAGAAGATTGTGCTTGGCATTGGCAGTTGTTCGCGTGTTTGCAAAAAACTAAAGCAGATTTACGCTTGTTCGGAATTATCCCAACATTGTTGTAGCTGCCAATCAATTTTTGGTAGCAAACATATTTCCCGTAACATGGATTCACCAATTTTTGATTTTGTATTTCAGCAATTAACAGTATATAGTTAGTTTCCAGTGATTAAATTTAGATTTCAGAGTCTGGACTTACTTGGCTAGAAAGATTTCAATCGGTCTTCAGACAGTGGTGTCTTGCACAATATGGCGTTCTACCACTACCAAGATCTTAAGTCGGAATATATAACGGAAAGATTGTTATTATCTTTTATAAATGTCTTTTTATACAAGGCTTTAATACAAGGCTTAATTTCAAAAAGAAACACGAGCCATAAATCAATGACTTGTTGTTTGCAGAAATATGGCGGTCGTAGAATTGAACAATTCAATCCGCCTCCGCATCTACCATATTGTTCCGCACTTTCAGTCGGCTTAACAGCTTATTGTAGTTTTTCCTTCACCAGGCTCTACATTACAAATAGTGTACATAATATTAGTTAATGCTATATTTCACAGTACAGATTACAAAATATTGCCGGCTTCTTTACAATTATAGCCTCATATAGTATTTGTACTCCGTACTACTGTGTACAACACATGACAATTTTTGGGCCTGGCTTCTGCAACAAAGCAAGCTTAGTTCAAGTTTTTCGCCTAGGCTCTTGTATGTCGCAATATGTAATTCGGCTACTTTAAAAATGTCCATTTACTCACTCAGTCAGTCGGGAGCAACTGAATGTGTCATTAAAAACAGCATTACTTTTTACCATACTCGTCTCGTCTGTATCCTTTTTGTTACTCAAGTAAATTTTGTCCCAAAGAAAAGATAATTCACCTTTGTGATGTAATGGATCAATTCATCATGAACCTTCATAAGAATCGTCATGTCAATCTCCATCAAGGCCTTCTTGACCACTACAAACTGCAAGCAGCGCATATGTGCACAAGCATTTAATTTTGCATCGCGTTTCAAGCAACTTGATCTCCAAAATTAGCTTTACAACTTGCGTTTAAAAGTTGCAATTCTACCAGATCAGCCTGAAGGCAAAACATCATAACGTCCTCCCACTTTGCAGAATTCCTGTGAACCACGCAATCTTTTGAACCACATATCGTGCCAATTACATGCTCCTTTTGACGCTGCTATTATTTGAGCTAAATGTTCATGCGTTCATTCATTCCATTAATTATTCGACGTTGAATCATTAGCAGGTAATTAATGTTCGTTCATCGCAATTTCCTCGTCCGTTACGTCCAGTCTTTATTACTGTGTACATACTTTTCTCAAAAGATCATTTCATAACACCCCACGCTATTTGACCTTTTTGCGCGGCTTTGGCTGTGCACGAAAGAATTGCCTTCCAGCAATGAACGCTCAAGTTGGGTTCTGTGCTGACCAAGTCGCCATCGTTATTCGGCGAATAGATATATTTATGCTGTTTAAACTTGATACTGGGGAAAATCGCCTTTGGAAGCTTTTTTAATTGGTGTTTTTATGACGGACAAAGATGTTATGGTGGGTGTGATGATTATTTTTTGGTTATAGGTCAAGTTTACTGGATCGCCACTTGGCGGTTCATCAAAATTCCCATATTTTTCCAGTATATTTTGTCTTCCAAGTTCCGCCAGGATGAATTTAGAAGGATATTTGAACAATCTCGCTTGTTTTTTTAGGCAAGAATATCTGGCTATTGTTTTAAATGAAAATTCACGACAATTATAAAGTTGAACCATTTATTTGGGCGCTGGGCAACGTTAAAAGTGTGTTGAATAGGCCCACCTCCTGCTCATCATCATCATTCATCTCATTCACATCACGTCAATTCCATTAGCCCGAAAGCGCTGAATTGTTGCAAAACGTGTTGTTGTTACCGCAATTGTCCAAGTCTCTCTCAGCTCTCTGAAGCTGACTTCCAGGTCACTGCAGGTCAGCCCAACATTGGAACAGCCAGCAGTCTGACTTCGAAGTCAGTCAGTCAGTTTTACCCGCCTCTGGCGTTTTAATTACCTTTGAAAAGTTGCAGCTCGCTTGTTGTTTTGTTACAAAATGGTGATTTACCAGTTCTGGAGCCACCTCACGGCTATTATTTGCTTTCTGGGTAACATAAATTTAATTTACGTTTCCCATTTCTTACACATTCGTTTTAGTTTTGGCTTGTGAAATTTTTGCTGTAAGAAATAACTTAAATCTTGAGCATGAAGACAAGACTGCCTTGACCAGTAGTAAGTTGCTGTGTCAGTCGAACTCAACATTGTAAATCATACCAAGTTGTTGCTGATTGTCATCCAGTTTCTCACCTGTTGCTCCTGCTCTCTCGTTCATTACTGCAGCTTTGAATCTGTAACTCGAAAGGTATCAATCTCACCCTTCAAAAATGTCATTCTCATTCCATTTCCTACTGTTCATTGAGACAGTTATCGACGGGCAGTTATGGAATAAATTAGATGAGACTGGTGATAAAATAACTGTGTGTGCAATCGTCAAATGCTTGCGTATCGACGAGAGTATTGATTGAATCTTCATTGATTCCCATTGATGAATCGACTGGGCGAATTGGACTTGCAAAACTTTGGCAGACAACATCATCATCGACAGATGGAAAAGATGATGAGTGTTTAGGTTGCTGTGATGATACGGATAAGCTGTCGGGTCCTGAGCTAATTTTCAATTAGGGTGCCAACCATCCAGGAAAGCAAGCAAGCGAAAAGGCTTCAAGGAACAGCAAGAAGAAAGGCATCAACAAAGTATCATTATCATAAAGTCTTGTGAAAGATTATTCGAACGTTTTGTGGGGAGAATGCATAATAATAATGCGTATGGATGGATGCTCATTGATTTTGTTTTTGTTTTGCTAAATGGTTTTCAATTGTTCCGGATCGCGCATACAGGTAAAAACAAGGGACATTGTGCGTTGGGTAATTACGGGTTTTGATTCATATTCACGTTGAAACTGCAGCTGATTGTATCATCGCATTGATCGCTTGTCCAATCGAGATTTTTTATGGGAAAAGCTGAGAGGGAAAGAAACAAGAATCTTGTGCAATTGTAACGTGAGCAAAGGAAAGGATCGTCATTAGCAGCGGCGTGGATCAGTTCATCCGAGATGATTTTGCTGGCCCAGTTGTTGTTTCAATTGGTGAATTAAGGCCTGCGCTTCCAATAAATTTTAATTTCCTCTGTACTGTCATGAAGTGGATGGGACCACCGGCCGTCGCAAGTTTTTCACTGCAATCAATCAGGAATATCAAAAGTTTTGCTGATGATCTGATCAATCGATGCACCTGTTTTTTAAAATTTGTCAAGATATCTACACAAGGTTACCGCGTGTTTTTATCTGGATTGCTGGTGATTTTGATTGAATTTTACCTGATGTTTTTGTATAGCAAAACGTTTTTTCTCCAAAGTTTGTGTAACCTCTTATGTACCTTAATGGGTTTATTCACAGGTGAATTTATGAGGAGCTGAAATCATTCACCTGGATGATGTCATTTTTCAAGTATTTGCGAAATCTCAAGACGGCTAATTGTTTCTAGAGCAGATGATTAAAGTCCTGAAACGTTCAAGGGTATTTGAGTCATCAGTATCAGTATAGGGGGTAGTGGTAAATCTAGAAAATAAACTATAACTGTTCATCAGCTTTACTATGCATTATGAGATGCATTGGTACGATACCAATATTGAACGCGTGCGAATTAGGGGTAAAAATGAACAGTTGCTACGGTTACGTAAAACACGTAATGTTGTGCGGATTTTGAAAAAGTTCTTTTCATCGGAAATCTCTTCATTTTCCAACGCCGTGAAAAAAACGAGGAACATGGTCAAAAAATACCAGCGCAAGACGCCAAGGATCGACCCTGATGCCCTTCGGCATTGTGTTGCTCTGAAGCGAGCAAATCCAAAAATGTCGGTCGATCACTTAGGCGCGACGTATGGGATACCAAAGTCCACTATTTACTACTACCTACAACCCGGACGCGAAGTTGGGGACAAGGTGACTCAAGGCAGCAAGCCGATCTTCAATGCCGAAGAGGAAAAAGAAATGGTTGATTTCGTGGTACAGCAAGCCGAGAGGTACTTGCTGACTTTTTGAACTTTGACACGACGAGCATCTTGATCTTGTTTCCCTTGTGGATCTTTTCTTTTGACATCCTCTTGGTGATTTTCCTTGGGTATCTGTCAATACTGTCGACTGTCGACGAGCATCTTGATCTTGTTTCCCTTGTGGATCTTTTCTTTTGACATCCTCTTGGTGACCTTTCTGGGGCGTTGTGCGGACCGACAGCAGAATCATGCCCAATTGAGGAACAAGCCTTCATCAAGTTTATTAGCATGGCTTTTAAATTGATGAATAATGAGAGCTAATTTACCTCTTCAGATGCCACCCAATCAGCAAACGTGGGTTTGCTAGGCTCATCTTCGAGCTGGCAAAAAAGAAGGGGAAAGAAGCTAGACTGCAAAGTCAGCAAGAAGGGAACAGGAAGAAGAATGAAGCCGGGCCGCAGTTTATACATGACTTCCTTGGGAGACATCCAGAACTGCGGTTCAAATCTGGGGTCAACATCAGCTTATCCCGATATCAGGGCTACAACTACGACTCCGTCATGCAGTTTTTCCAACAACTTGAAGAGCTGGTGACAGAACACAACCTTGACGGATCGCGAATTTATAACGCCGATGAAAGCGGATTCAACCTTGTTCAGGTAGTTCCGAAAATCTGTTTAATTTATCCGTATCACTCATTTGATCTGGCTGATCGCCGACATTTTTTGATACTAGCTGTAATCACTCTGATAATATTTTTGTTCGACTTCGAACCATCGATTGATTTTTAGAAATCGAAGGATCAATATCTCGGCCTGGTGAACCACGAGCTGTTCTTGCTCCAAAAAGCAGAACGAGGAAGGAACGTGACCATGGTGGGATGCTGTTCAGCAACGGGTCAGTTCATCCCACCCATGTTCATCTTCCGGAAAGGTACGGCAGGCTTGCAAGAAGCGTTGGCGGAGACGAACTACTGCGTCTATGACACCTCAAAAAACGGATGGATAAATTCCGAATTGTTTATGAAGTGGCTTCAACACTTTCGAGACTTCATAAACACTGAAGAGAAAGTTCTACTGATTCTCGACAATCACAGCTCTCACCTGTCGCTAGAGGCCATAGAGTTTTGTCGGGACAATGGAATCGTCGTTTTGACTCTTCCGCCGCACACGAGCCATGAGCTTCAGCCTTTGGACTGTGGGTTTTTCTCGCCCCTTAAAGCAAGGTAGTCCCGGCTTTTGAAGGTCCTTGTTCTTTTGGTCAAGTGTGTCCAGTTATAGTTTTTGCCTCCACAGGTTTGGGTGGTCCATTGATGCATGGAAACGAGTCCCAGGTAACCAGTGGAAAGTTCCGAAGGAAGCGAATATTCCAAACCTGTTGGAAGCTTGTTACGCTGAAAGCGCTCGTGCCGATGTTGCCCAGAACGCTTTCAAATACACGGGTATTTGGAACCCTGATCTTGGTCGGCCTACCAAAGAAATCTACGACGGCATTTTTGTCGGTGGAAAACGCAAGAGGCGATTACCCATTCGGTTCGAACCGTCAGCCACAGCTCCCCCAAGTTCAGGCAAGTTTGCCATTTTTTTGATACTAGCTGTAATCACTCTGATAATATTTTTGCCCTTCGGCAACTGGACAGGTGAAGCCTTGGACGAACAAGTTGAACTTGTAGTAGCCGAAATTCCTCTAGAATCAGACGGTGACAGCGATGATGGAGAAGAAGTAGCGATGTACGAAGAGCCAATATCTTCGACAGTTAACCTAGAAGAATTTCGCAATGTGATGGACTCGTATCGTGTACCGCCTTTACCTACTCCAGGTACATCGAAAAGGAGGAAAGGGTCTGTGGTGGCCAGCAGCGACGATTCCTTTGCCGAAATTCTTGCTGCTCGGGAAAGAAAACTCACGCGAGAAGCAAACAAGGGGAAGAAGAATGCGAAAATTCGCCCCAAGAAAAAAAAACCCGTGGAGCTTGTCGCAGCAGTAGGTGCTGAGCCTAGGAGAACTCGGTCTGGGAGGGTTACTGGTCAAATAAGTATGATAGAGTTTATGTAAAGTGTGTTGGTGCCTTGAATTATTAGTATTAAAAATTAAAGTTTTAAATATTATCGGGATTCCGTCATTTGCATTTCCCACGTTCTTTGTAATTGTCATAATCTTCTGCGTTTCTGCGTTGTTGTACAGAAAAGGCTCCACTTTCGTCTTAGTGATTCCGGCCCCATGATTTTCCCTCGATTTTTCTATAGCCAATTTTGCTTAAAGTTACCATGACAACGTTCCAGTTTTACCCCAAATAATCGACGCTTAATAACATTCATGTTTCAAAACTTGTTAAAATCCTGCTTCTTTGGAATCTCTTGATTTACAGCATTCTCTAAATTTACCTCTACCCCCTATAATCAACTAGTTCAATATAGAACTTTTTAAGTTTCTAAGAGAAACAATTTTGTAAAATCAGAACCGCCTGGGACATTTATTTACCAGAATGTAAAGTTGACCGGAAGATAACAAAAAGATTACATGAAACAACCAACTACAAATTTACCCAGCTGTGTGGCCTGATGGACATGTGTAATACCCAACTTTGTCCAGGAAAATATAGCTAGAAAACACGTTGTTCCGTGTGCAGTCACGTTATTATCAAAGTGTCCTATCTGAGAATTATGTGTTACATTTCCAAGGGATTGACATTATCGGTGTGAATTATCAAAAACCCAACAAATATTTGTGACGGTGGAATCTGGGTCTAAATTTTTCAAACTTGTTTGTTTTCCCATTAAATACGAAATCCCATTGACTTTGGCTAAATATACACGACAATTTTGGCTGTTTTAGAATGACACAAAATATTGATATCATCATAATAGTCTATAGAGCGTTATCTCTCCAGCATTAAAAGGTACTGACTGCTGATGTGATGTGAGCTAACGTAGTTATCTTGTTGGAACACTTGTTGCATTCGTCGGATCTCTCGCCGGTAAATTAAATGTTGCTCAACCCCTGACCATCATCCATGTTATCAAAAAACGTGATGATAGATACGGGTTCCAGTCTCTGTGAATTGTATACAAGATGCTGCGACTTTCAAAAGACAATCAGCACATTGTGTCGAGTGTTTCTTGTTGGCCGGAAGAGTAAACAAACTGTCCGACAGTCTGTCGAGCCAGCCACTTGTTCAAATACCGATACCACCACCCCCCGAACTGACCACTTGAATTTTAACGTGTAATACCTTGGCTAATAATAAAAATAATATCCAAAATTTTCTTGGTTTACATGCAGTGTAAGCTATGGCTCCAGAGTGTTAGCTTACCGCCGAGATGTTTTTGTTGGCTGGAGTAGCCCTTGAATCCGATGAGCATCTCCAGCTTTATCCAGGAGCCCTCCAACAGGCTGCATGAGACCATCTTTGGTGTCCAGCTTAAACAGCACAGCTTCCGCTCACCTGTCTCTGAGGTCTTGGCCCATTTTGGTGGACCATTTGATTGAAGAAAGTTGTATGTTCATTCTTGAAGAACATCATCACCCAACTTGTAAAGGCAGTTATGTTGACTCTTTGACTGTTGAATCTTCATGTTCTCCCCTTTGCCATTAGCTCATGTTGCCCCTCGTTGACCATCAAAGATGAAGTTGGAGAGCTTCGATGTATATACACACACACGCTCTTTTCTCACCCCTCCATAAGACGTAATGCTTGTGATTTTCTCAATCAGTTACGTCTTGGCCACGCTAACGATTCAACGTTTTTGCCTTCCAAAGACGCTCATTCCAATTGAATGGAAGTGAGAGAAGAGTACCTGTTGTTGTGTATAGTACTTTGTTGTTCAACCACCACAAAAAGTGCCTTTCTCCAAGTGCTTTCGCCAATTCTTGCTCCAAGTAACTACTTGAACCGCTTGTATAGATATTAATCGGAATGTGCAACCATAAATTGCAAGTTGACATGAAAGTGCCTTCAAGTCACCATGGACAGTGTATTATCGGCAGTGCCTTTCTTCCCCGAGGATGACGACCAAATTGTGCCAGACCTTGTGACTTCAGTATTTGATAGCATTAGTGCTGGTAGTAGCAGCGCCAACATTGTTTCTGATTCTTTCAAACTGGCCCAATCAAACATTGGTGTTAGCCGTGGACTCCTTGGAACTTCTTGCTCGAATAGCTGGACATCTCCCTTCAGTTCTGGATATTCAAACTTGGATCAGGTGAGACATATCAAAGTAAATGTTTTGCAATCAATTTGATTTTATGCTGTAAGCTATTGAGCTTGAACATTATTGACTCTTCTGGTGTTCTACTGTAAAAGTGTATATACTGTAAGTAAGTTGTTATGGTTCTCTGAATGAGTCAAAGTTTAGTTAATGCATATAATATGGTTCTGAAACATTTGAGGTACGGATTCTGTAGCTCTGTCACTGGTAATCAGCCACAAGTTTATCGGAGGAAGAGATTTTATTGCCGTCTTATATACCCGTTAGATACTCGACGATAATAGACCAAGATGGCTTTCTAGTTGGCTCAAGTCTGTTTCTTGAGCTCTTGATGCATATTCCATATTATCCATCGTAAACTCAAGGCAAACAGACAGTACGCGTAATAGATAACAAAAATTGACATAGAAAATCCCTTGGTGCACATGTGTAATCGATTGGCATTTTTATAAACAAATATATATTACATACATGCACGGCAATATATCAAGTTCACCGTGTGACCTCTTGATGAGATTTCAGTTGACTGGTAGCTTGACAAACATGGCTTAACGTGGTAAAAGTGTCTGGTGTTTGCTCAAGACGATTATGGCCACGTTATCGGAAATGTGATTGGTGTATTTACACCAGAGTCATGCATGAAAATGTCGGTAAAAAATTCCCCATGGGGAGAAATGTATTACTAGCTAATGAGTCTGCATGTCTTACGGATGATTGGGCATCCAAGAATTTGTTCGGGATGAGTGTCAAAAAGGGTTGGGATAATTAGAAAAGTTTATATGCCACAAAATTTTCAAATTGACAACCTTGCAACCTCCAAGAAAGTGCAAGCGTCAGAGCAATTTTATTAGACTGTATAGACTTTGTGACGACACGCTTGTGTGTGTGTAACTTTAGACTGTGAATGGTGTAAGATGGATAACAAGATATGTACACAAAGTGTGAATGAAACAAGTTTGATAAAGCTAAATTGTATGTATGGGAAACTGATTCCTGAGCAAGGTCTATACAAAATTCCATATCTGAAAACGTTCACAAAATCGTTCATCTTCATGGAGCATCATCAAAAGCGTCGTCTGTCGGAAGAAACACTTTTCAACAGTTCCAGAACATGTGTAACATAGCATGGCAAAAGTCTTTAATGTTACTTGAGCAATGGACTATGCAAGTGTCATAAAACATTTTTATTTGGATCTCATAAACTTTTGTCGGACTGTTTCCTCATTGGCGGCGGCGGCAATCGCTTCAACACTTTTTTGCTTCACGCTAGCAACAAGTTGCCATTCTGTAAATTTTGCTTCTTTTTGATCTTGTACGTTTTTGTTACTGTGTTATTGCTGGAAATGTCTCTGAAGCTTTTTCTCCTGCTCCATTCGTCACAGTACCAAGATCTCTTCGGTTCGATTGATGTATTTGACAAAACAAAAATTGCGCTAAATTGTTCCTTGTGGGTTGTAAAATTAATAGGCTTTTACATCCCGTAACGCCGGTGGAAATTTGCGTGCAAATTGCAAAGCAACTTTGTTTGAAATGTTATGTTGATCCCTGCTTCTCAAGTGTTTGCTGAAATTTGTCTCGGTCCAGTTTCGCCACACACTCGAAACTTGTTGCAAAACAAAAGTTCTTGTGGAATATTTCGCAACTGGAGGTTGTATAACAGCAAGTTTATCGCTGGCAAGCTTTCCGCTAATTTTACATGGCTTGAAACCCCATGAAAATTCAACAAGCTGTTTTTCAACGGCTTTTGGTGGTCCATCCACAAAGTATGTATTCATGGATCCACGTGGAACTTTATGGTTCTTGCTTGAAAAGCTTATAGATCCATGTCAAAATCAGTACTATTGTCAGCCCGCTTTTGTGAACCTATTCAGCGTTATTAACGCTGGCAAAAAACGCCATCTAAGCAGCTAATTTGGTCAGTACTCTAGTACATAAATTGCATATTCCGCTAGACTTATCTCTTCAACCTCGATGATTCTTCATTCACGTCCAACTGTCATTTTGCCAGTTAAGGCCGAATTCACTATAAAAACCCATTTCATCCTTTCAATAGGCCCTGTGCACAAATTTAGAGACCACAAATCAAGGGAAATATGAGCGATAAAAGGCTTCCATAGTAGTGTGGTTGAATGTATATATATTGAACATTCACTCGAAAACACCAAAAGTTCAAGTTGAAGTCAATAGAAGCCAGCATTCTGGATAGCCGTTGTTGATGTTCAAGGAACTGTAAAATTTGACTTTAACAAAATTCAATAAAAACAGCATAATATTTTGCCATTTTGACAAGGGGTTTCTGGTCGTTAAAATGTGATAAAAACGGGAGGTTGGCCCGTGTAACTTTTGACTTTTTCAAATACACTATTATACATACATACAATGTAAGTGACAATAATAATATGAGGTTTCATTCGATGGACAAGCGTGTCCGACCGTTTGACACAATTGGATTTAAACGAGACTTTAGTACAAGGAAAAGATGAGTTTCCATGCTGTTGTTGTTGTTTTGTTATTCTTTGGGAAAGTATCTTGTTTCCCCATACTTTTGTCATTGACACGCATTTTTACACGTATTTTGAGTATCTCTTATGGGAAGTCATTCATAAATTTGAGAGGTTTTTGGATTGTTAAAATTCATGGGTTTTTTGCTCACTTTCCAAGTTGGTGGTGATTCAAACGTAAGCTTGCACAGCGAGACCTTTATTAGTGGTTTCAACCCCGATTTACGTGGAAAAGGCTTGTAAACTTTGTATTTCGAAATCCACATAAACTGTTTCCTCCGAAGATCGCGGGAAAATGTGCGTAAAAGCGTGGCACCAAACCGAGGGCACTTGAGCGAAGCTGAATGAAAAACAAACACTTTTCTTTTAAGTCGCAAACTACTCATTCACACACCATAGCCGAAATCAATGAATTATATTACGAGCCGACTTCTCCAGTAGTAGCTACCATTATACAACAACAAGGGTCTTTGTTCAGTAGCCCTCTTCAATAGGCTTCTCTGGCACAGGAAGAAGAAGGTCCGAAGCTCTTTTTGAATGGACTTGGTTGCTTGTTGGTGACAATGATTCTTTTGATTCTCCATGGAACTGATTCATGTAATTTTTGGAAAGATCTATTGGTGTGGTGTGGCTCTCTGGTGGCAGGAGGCATCGGAGCAAGGAAAATTTCAACAAGAAACTACAAGAGGATGACAAGGAGCTAATGGTCCGGAACACGAGTTGAACTAATGAAAGAAAGCTCCATTACAAAAGACATCAATTGGATCAGCTGTGTCCAGAGGAGATATTCGACTGGAGCTACTGCTACTTACAAGATAACGTTAAAAGGGACGCAATTTTTCATGAATGAAAAGGACTTTGCCCTTTGACTGATAGGTTCGTTGAAGAAGCTGAGGCTGAATGAATGAAATACAGGCTAAACGTCATGTAAGGGAGTCTTTGTGTCCTTATCGAAGAACTGACTCGGCCGGAAGTCGCGCAGGTCAGTCGAAGAGTGTCCCTGAGTCACTGGAACTTTATCGGAACTTGAGTTGCTAAGGGCCAGACTACAATGGATGTAGTGTACGCGTGCAAATTGTAAGTTCTGTTGTTGTTGATCATTTCCTCCGGAAGTCCCTTGTTGGATCGACAAGAAAAGTGAGCCGCCAATCGTAGTTGTTAAGTAAAGCAGTTGATTTCTGTAAACAGAGAAACCTTTTCAAAGTCCGTTAATTCTGGCTCGAAGTCGGATAAGAAGTTTTTGTGGTTTTCAAAACGAAGTCTGACGAGCTTGATAAGATAATTAATGCAAGAATGAAATCTGAGTAAGTAATGCGTAAAAGAAGTAATCTTTTACGGAGGTGAAAGGTCAATTTTGCGGCAGCAGCAGCTTCTTGGTAGCTGCGTTTGGAAAACGGCTTTTACTATTAACTTTTTTGTAGCTACCCAAGTCATTCATTTTTCTCAACAAATTATCATAATTTTTTATTCCCGTAACATGGAGTCTAGAAAAGATCCTTCAAGGCCAAAACTGAGATTCAAAGAGAAGTCAAGTTGTGATCAGGTTAATATAATTTTCTAAACAATTAAACTTGGGCCGCTCAATGTTGACTAGCGGCTTGAAATATTGGATTCCAATTTCTTTGGAAGGAAGCGTCCTGTAAATTACGACCTGCAAACAGTATTGGGCGATGGCGGTAGCTTTTTGTCCACAGACAAGTCGACAATTTAATAGTCTTGTATTTTGTTGAACCGAGACTTGTAAATGTCAAGAGCATTACAAGTTGCCATGAATCCGAACGAGTTATTTCCTAGTTTTTATCGGTCTGTAACAACTTGTTCCGGTCCGGCTTATGTATCGATAAACACATGTGCATTTTCTTGCGAGCCGTTTAGTAAACTTGAAGAAAGTTGATATTCTGTGGCTTACATCTCGTGCGGCACGCGTTTTACCCATTCACATATTTCCACGTCGGCAATTTACGAACTTGACTTTTAAAGTCAAATGGCAGATGCTCAACTGCTGCAAGTTGAAGAAGCGCTTCTCTGAATGATGTAACAAGTGCTTGTAACCGTTGCTTTTGGGTGAATTGAGGCAAAAGTGCAGTCAGATCAGTGTATAAACCTCTTGAACCTGCCAAAATATTCACATGTCTTAATCACTAGACTTGACATTAAACAAACGTCTCTT
>JAQGBJ010003069.1:0-13900 GCA_034698345.1 Sphaeridia pumilis
TTGTTCATGTTCATAGGTCTGAAAAGATCATGGAATATACCTAAAGTCTCCTTCACACTTTTCTTGCTTCGCTACCAGATTTACGATAGGGCTCATAATAATTTTGTTGATTGTAGTGCCGACCAAGAAGAAGACGAAGCAGCTGACCGGACCTTGCCAGCCCGTTCTTATGGAAACATTAAACAAGAAAATTAGGTTAAGACTTCAGACTCCACAGTTGAAGCTACTTAATTGAAGCTGTTAAATCGAATTACCCGACAAACCCTTGGTAGGTGTAATATCCGATGACTGCCGGAGCTACGGCTGTCTTAGGAAGAATTTCACACCAGGTTGTGGTGAACTTGTCAACGTCTTGAGTGATCCTCTGGTCCCTTTGGAAGATTCGATTGACTTGATTGAACATAAGTTTCATTCTAAACCCGGTTCAAATGTGTAGCAAAGCTTACGGATTGTCAATTTTCTTGTCCAAGGCGTTTAGCCGATAGTAAATCAGATCATTAAAGTACAATCGGTGCAAATATCTGCAGAGTATTCCTCTCCATGTCACTGTCAGTAGCTTTATCAAGTACTGTCTTGCGCTTTTGACCTGAAAGAAGTTAACATGAATCATTTATATTCGTGGACGTCTAAAGTTCTTCTTCTTGAGTCTTGAAGTTTGAACTTACGGCAGCGATTCCAATGATAATGAGACTTGCCCTGAGGACCAGTTTCCAGAAGCCAGGCAAATCCTTGTCACCGAGCACAACATAAAACTTGCTTGGAATCAAACCCACTTGGTATACCACGTATTCCTCTGCAAGAATCAAAATGTTATGTAAAGATTAAATTGATTCATATTTCAACGTACATAAACATAAAGGCCAAGAGAACTATAACATACCAAATATTGCGACAGCAATCAAGATCAACAGTAGCGACGAAGAAGTCGATGGAAATTGGTCGACTAGAATTTTCAGTATTTTCCAAAACCGTTGGAAGAACTTCAAATCAAAGCCAAGTTTTTCGTTTGGGTCGAACTTGTCACCTGGGTCGGAAGAGTTGACACTCGAGGTAGATGCAGGTTGAGGTAATCCCATTTTGAAGCGGGAAACTGTAAGCGCTTCAGTACTTTAAAAACCAGAAGTCAAACTTTAATCTAGCCTACTGGGAGTCCTGCGAAATCCATATCCTTCAGTTCGAGCCCAGACTATGGATATTAATGTTGAAGATAAGTCGCTATCGAACACAGATAAGAAGCAGGAACATCAGCAAGTAACTTCGTGGGCATCTGCCCGTTTATTCAGCCAGTAAAACACTCAAGCGATCCTTTGAAAACTAAATTCTTCACATATTATTTCTTCTGTTGGACCTTCTTGAATGACCGGTTCCGACTGAACTATAACAGTAATAGATTCTGCTGGAATAGCTTCTTCGACAGTAGCAGTACGAGCTTCTTCCGTTGGCTCTGTAGCAGTCTTGGATTGGCTTTGTAGCGATGGCTTGTGTTTCCTGACCCCTTTGTGGGTGTCTCGAATATGGTTGGTGACGTATTGCTTAGAAGCGAACATTTTATTGCACAATGGACACGGCGTTTCCTTGTTAGCATGCACAGCCATGTGCTGTTTGAGTTTATCCGGTTGCTTGAAGGCACGGGCACAGATTTCACATTTGAAGGGTAGTTCGCCAGTGTGTTTCCTCCGATGATAGAGAAGTTGGTGAGACCGCTTAAACTTGGCTTGGCATACTTCGCACTCATACCGCTTCTCGCTTGAATGGACGTACATGACGTGCCGCTTGAGCATGTTGATGGCTTGGAACCCGAGGCCACATTTTTCGCAATACAGCTTGAAGGATTTTTCATGAACACTTTTAGTGTGATGGTCAAGAGCGATTTGAGTTTGGAATTCTTTGCAGCAGAAAGAACAAGACATTTTAGGTGTTTCCGAAGACCGTGCCTTGGGGTTTTGAGAACAAGTGCGTTCATGATGTAAGTGTAGGGAATTTAGTGAATTGTAGCGTTTTCCACACTGAGGAAGGTTGCAGATGAAGTCTTTTGAACTGGAATTCGATGGCTCCTGAGGCTGTAAAGCATCCTTGAAGTTTTCTGAGCAGTAACGACACGAGAGGTTTTCGGCTCCGATTTCCAGGCCATGAGCTGAGGAGACATGTAAAGCAAGTTTCTTATTGGAAGTAAACTTCTGAGGACAGGCGGAACACACATGATTCCTTCTGGATTTTCTTGGTTTTTTGGGTTTCCGAAGCTCAACGTCACTGACAGCATCATCTTCGTTCGAAATGTCATTCATATCCATAGGATCGGAGGTTTCGGATGAGATCTCCGTCTTCAATAGAGTATTTTTCGTCTGTGGTTGAGCATCCGGCGATACGTTTGCTTTCGCTTGCTCGAGTGTATTTTCATTGCCGCTAATATCATTATCGTTCGGCACGGTCTTAACAGCGATTTGGTCGAAACCGACCATATCACGGAAATAGCTGGGTTTGGTAATACAGCGTCTCAGCACACGACCACCCGATGGCTGTTCCCGGAGTCTATGTTGCGAAGGGATTTCAGCAGGCTCTTCTTTTCGAAGTCGCTTTGTTGGCGTTGCTGATCCATCAGTATTTAAGTTGTGCTTTTTGAGTTCCCATCTAGTTCCATTCCAGCCTGTAGAAAAGTGTATCAAATGAATTTGAGCGATTAGATACATCAGGTTACTTGAATTACGAAACGGGACTTACAGTTCAGTAACGCTAAACGAAACTTTCCAAACTCTCCTCCAAAGGTCGCACGAATGCCATCAGATGTCTGGGGTTCTTCCAGCTGTTCCTTACAGCTGCCAAGTAGAATTTCTTGTAAAGAAGCGACAGCTTCATCAAGTAGCTGCTTAACTCGTTCTAATGTCCTTCTGTAGTCCAATGCGTCGGATACCAAACTGTTGCATCGAGCACAAACACTGAGACCATTAGTTGTTTCAGAACCGGGTGTCCGTTTGATGTTGAAGCATGAGCAAATATTGTTGAGAATTTCCTGACCTTCCAAAGGAACACTTTCACACCCGTTGTCTGGGGCTATGAGTGTAAGACAAAGTGCACACGGTTTGGGAGCAGGTTCAGATCTTGATTCGACTATTTCAGATGACTCGGAAACTGCATCAGTTGGGGTAGGTGAATGCTGATGAATTTGGTGAATTACGTTTTCGGCTGTTCTGGCTTGTTGTGAATCAAAGGCTGTATATTTGTCCATTCCATTTTTTTCAGATACTGTTGATGACTCATGAGCAACAAATTCATACGGTAGCTCTTCTACTAGCACTAAAACTGCTTCAGTTTCAGCTGGTGTTGCGGCTTCCATTTCGTCTCTGGTGCTGAGCCTCCGGCGTTCGGTTGGTTCAAAGCCGGACATTTTGAATGCTAGATGCCGAAAACAGTTAAGGCTATTAAACTCGCGATTTGTTGGTTCTAAAGAAAACTCGAAAAACACCACTTACGGTTTCGATTTCGGCTGAACTCTTACAAGGATATGTATCAGAATTCGTCGTTCATATGAATCCGAAGCTTACTAATCTATATCTGAAGGAGCTTACTGATTAACTATATAATATTTATAATCTTTCCACATTTGACAGTATCATTGACTGTCATCACCAACCAAAATCGACAGAGAATGAAAATCGCATCCCGGTTTGTTTACATTTTTAAATCTCCCGCGCACGCAAGGACTCGAGTTTCATTCACTTGCTTCCTTGTGTTGCTAAAAGTTCTTGTTTTTGTTTGTTAATTAACTATCTGGAAGAACCAATTAAATTAAAGCTGCACGTTTTAATTTTTAACACTCACTGACCGTTCTGTAAAAGAGTTGAAGGAAGGGTATTTAAAAATTTTGAACTTCGTTGACTTAATTAAAACTGTTGAAGATCTTTTGAAGCTTGAGTCAAGTCAATATTTTATTTTTGTTTACAGATTCTGAAAAATTCCGTCCATTGTTTCGTAGAAATCAAAATGGAATCGCAACAAATGAATTCTCCACGTAGGAGTACAACCCGCTCAACTCAGAACCAGAATCAGCTTGTCCAAGTTGAGATGTACGAGCTTCAGACAGATATTAATCAAGGTGTACAAAATTATGAACTTCAACTTGTGGAAGTCACCCAGGTTGACAACGCGATGACGAATCAAAATCATCCTGTCGAAGTTGTTTATGAAAATTGTGCAAGTTCCATCAGCAGCACAAATAACTGCCTCGTTTGCTTGACACCGATCAACGCAGACAACTTACCTGCTGAACACGGCGTTGACACTCGAACTTTGGTGGACACTCTGATGAGATCAATGAAGCTGTCATTCCCGGAGCGCATCCTGAAAATGGAAAAATTGCCGATGTTTGTCTTCTGCGACAAATGCCACGCTATCGTTAGTCAAGCCAGAAGTTTGACAGAAAAGATTCATCAAATGGAGCAAGACTTACGACAATATGAGAATATGCTGAAGAATGAAGTCAAAAGAAGTAGTTTTGAAAGTAATTTCGTCAACTTGGGTTTTTTTTCTGCGAACAGCCTTCGTCATGCTCTTTCCGACCGTAAGTATCAAGAAAATGAACAGCAGTCCAAGTTAAATTGAACTTCCTATTTACATTAGTTGTTTTATTCCAGAGTTTACTGGTACAAAACCCCAGATGTTTGCTGGTCCTGAAGACGAAGTCGTCGTTAGCATTAGTAAACGTGGACGGCCTCGAAAGCTGAAGAATGTCATCAGTTTAGTGAAACGCGGAAGATCCAAGCGGAAACCTATCCAGGATTTGGAGCAAGAAGATCTTCAAGTACAGCAAATTCAAGAGACCAACTTCCCCGTAGTCCAGGAAGGCCTGCAAAGCCAAGAGTTTGAACACATAACTGTTCTTGAGGATGACTCCAATTTCATTCCGGAACAAGTCACAGTCGCCTCGTCGTTACGAAGATCTTTACGGCACTTGGCTCCAAAACTGGACAACATGGACAAAGTATCCTGGGTATGCGAAGTCTGTCGTCAGGAATTTGACGCCCATGAAGATCTAGAAACGCATGCTCTGGAACATGCCTCGGAAGCCTATCGTTGTCAACAGTGTGACAAGCCATTTGACACTGAAAAGAAACTACACCTACATCAGTCTATGGGGCACAAGCAAGACGGTTCTGATGCCATTCGGAAAAAGCCCAAAGGACCCGACAGAGAAGGCGAATATTTCTATAATGCCAACAAGAAACTCGAGTCATTTCTCTGTGCCCATTGCGACAACACTTTGCACCGGAAAGACTTCAATGAAACTGAAAACGGAAAATTGAAATTTCCTTGCGGTGAACCTGCATGCGAGAAAACGTTTCCTAAATTCGGTATGCTGGTCCGGCATCATGAAAAGACTTGCAAAAGTAAGCCTCCCAAGCATGAACTGATTTGCAAAATTTGCTCAAAAGAATGCTACTCGCTCAAGACGCTTCAATGCCACATGGCTTCGTTCCATACCAAGGAATACAAGTTTTACTGTGACCAGTGCGGGGCTGGAGTGCCTACAAGATGGGCTTTGAATCGACATATGCTTGGACACACAGGTGAACGGAAACACGTGTGTCACATCTGTAATCAATCGTTCAAAAGGAAGGATTACCTGATTTTGCACATGAGAAGGCACAACAACGACATGCCCTACATGTGTGGACAATGTGGAAAGCGATTCATCAACAAACAAGAACTGAAACTACATGAAGAACGACATGATAATATCAAAAAGTTCCCTTGCCACTTGTGCAACAAGATGTTCTCAAGTAAACCTTATGTGGCAAATCATGTGTGGGCAACCCATAACAAAGGAAGGCTTGCCAGCAAGGCTAAAGGACGGAAGTACTCTAAAGGACTGACCACCTTGATCGAAGATAAGCTCTTGGAAGTTCCGGAGGGAAACTATCGTCTTGCTCGAGTCAGGACAGATGCCCAAGTGATTAATGTTCTTGATGTTGATGTCGCCGAAGTCACGACTATAGAATTTGAACATCCGGAAGTTGAAGCGACACCTGAAGTGACAACTACAGTTACAATAGGACTAGATGAAGTTAGCCAGGGATATCAAAATGAACAAGAACACATGTAGCTAGATTCGGAAGTTATGTAGCTTTAGCACCACCAGTACTTACACAATATTCTCATGAGAATAAACCGTGCACATTTTTAATGTAACAAGTAACAACTTTGTTGATTATTGCCGTAGATCGGGTACAAATGAGCCAGTAATGCTAACTAGAGCGTATCTCACATACTTTGACAGCATAATTTACAAACAGCGCAATCGATTAAGCTGAGGACTAACTAAGAACTAAGGATAACGCGAAAAATAGCTGAGAATACGAATGTTGGTTGGTACTAACATTTCTAGAAACAAAACTTAAACAATCGTTCAAAATGACTATATAAAAGCTTTGGAAGCAAGGTACAGGAATGTGGAGCATCAAGCTTTAACTAACTAATTTACAACCGACTCTTTTCGATATCAGCTAATCCCTGAGTTTGAGCCCAGTCACCGGCAGCAGCAGGGTTTGCAACAGTTTCTAGTTCATCCCTTGCATACCGAGCCAATTCAACTTCCATGCCGAGTTTTCCAGCAAGGATGCCATGAACTTCCATCCGGTTCCAAATTACACTCATAAATATACAAAATGAAAAGACAAGTACAAGCAGAGCTTGAGAAGTTGCTTTGGCGTAGCCCAGAATTCCATCCAAGTTGAACGACGACACAACCAACAGGAGCAGCAATATCACAAACGCAAGTCCGTAGTAGAAGCTTTTGGCAGTTTGCAAGTGTCCGAGAGCTTGATTGCAGATTTCAATTGACTCTTGAAGAGTAGCTTTGGTGTAGAGACCGCCCGGATTCGGTCCTTCGATGCTTTCCGCAACAGACTTGTTAACCTTGAGCTTGACAACAACAGCTTCGTGATCTGAATAACTAAACGACTTTCCGGGTACCCGATTTGGCCACGGCGTTTCACATTCCATGATCTTGGAATTCACTTGTTTTCCATTGCGGTACATGACATAATCGATCCTTTTGCCATTTGGACATGCCTTGAGTGAAGCTCGATCGGTGTAGCTGTTCTCAGGCGACTGGCACGTACTTCCGCCCTTTTCATCAGGTCCTGGTAACACTCCAGTGTATTCGCACCAGGCATCCCTTAGACTCGCAGTCTTCAACAGGACTCTGTAGGACAAGTCCCCTGGTTCGGTGTTCAAGTCTCCACCTACGATAGCCAAGTCGACGTCTTGCGAGCTGAGCGAGATGAACTGAGCAGTATCAAAGGCTTGCGTGACCCGGTGAGCTACGTACTCGTCATTGTCCCGGTTGTATTCAGCGTGGAGGTGAGTCACAAACAAGTTGATTTTGAGACCCCGGTAGATTGTCTGAGCCAAGCCGATCCCTTTACCACCGAACCAGTCGCCATGGTACACTTTGTGGACGTAGCCATTGACAGCCCACTGGTGGAAGAAGACGAATGTTATGGGCGATTTTGCCAGGATGCAAATTCCAGCGCCGATAACGCCACTATAAAAGTAGTGCGAGTAGGGTAGAACCGAGATGACTTTGCTCTGAATCTTTTCAAAATCTTCAGTTGTCCAGATTTCTTGCAAGAAGACAAAGTCGTATTTGCCGGTGGTCAGCTGTTCAGCGATAGCTGCAATTCGTTCGGACCGGTCTGATGAAACGCCTTTGATACCCCAGCAGTTGAGCGTGAGAACGGTGATTTCGGTTTCCATTTTCATTGCTTCTTGGATGCTCACTGACGACTAGTGAGTGTAGTTTGTCGTTCGTTGTACCAACTGCATCAAGTTAAACAAATCGTTAAAGGTTGATAGGTTATTCAATCATTCATTACAACCATATGCTTGGAATCTCTTATCAAATGACCGCAGAGCACGCAAGTCTCTAGTTCTCTAGCTTTCAGTTAGACGAACAGCTGCAGCGTGTAAGGCGATATTGATCGATCAATGGCAAACTGACTGAGATTCGTGTAAACAAAACTTACTTGTTCTCTTCGGTGAAACTTGTAGTGAAGACTGATTCAGTCCAAGTCGAGCAGCAGCAGATGTTTGATTAACAACTGAACGATTGTGTCCTACAAAAAGAGACAACATTGTATAAAATCAGGCATTTCAGTACTAAATGAAAATTTGAGTCTATGTACTTCAAGGCAATTATTAAAGCTTACCTAATTTTGGCACACTTGATCTTCATTAATGTCATCTTATGCGGGCCCTTTTCCATTCCCCCCACCACCACCGCTGTCCTCCAATTCCAAATCAGGGTGTTTTTATCTAATACTTGACCTATGTTCCTTTTTTGTACAAAATCTGGTGTAATTACCTCCACTTAAAGCCAAAGTCAAGTACACAGTAAACCGATAAGAATCTTTTGACTTTTGGACTGTGACTGTTGAGCCGTCGTCGTCGTCATCGCACATCTGACGGGAGGAGCGCGCGAAACACAAGGATTTGAAAATTGTAAACAAACATCTGCATCATTCGACTGCAGCTGGTTATTTCTGTGTTACGTTTATGCAGTTTTTGTGCCCCATGTCGGGATTCGTGGGCGAATAAAAACATATCGAACAGGAAGATTCAGATTTAAAGACCACACAGATTGTATCAGAAAATCGCTAATATTCACAGTAAAAACAGGTAAAATTTCTCATAAACTATATTAGAATAGAATTATTTATGATATTGCTCCACCCGGCCTTATCAACTGTGTACCAGTCTCCGATTCGGAATCATCAATTTGGTGCAATGCGACATTTGCCCTTGGGCTGTGATGTAATGTTCGTACTGATCTTGAAATGAATCATAAATATTTGTTGAGCACTCAAGTACTTATGTCCTTCGATTGATTGTTTGTTTTGGTTGATCATCAACTATTTCCGTGCCATACGTTCTGATTGTTGTTTGATTTGTCTTAGGTTGGCACGTGGAGCGAGTCTCAAAGCTGGAATTGGGGGCCAGTAGTTCGTGTGAAGCTGTAATGGTAAGTAATGTTGAAATTACTGTAAAACAATAAAATAACTGAAATCATCATGGTGTTTGACTTGGTCCACAGGGTTAAGCTAGTTGTACCTTGCGAACATGAGTCGGCCCAATTCCCCATTAAAATCGTCCTTGATGGATGACGGAGGATCTTCTTCGGATGAAGCAGAACTTGTCGGATCCCCAAAGCGGTCAAAAGCTAACATCGACGACACCATTCTGTCAGGAAGTGTGCGGTCAGCTTCCTACAACATCGTTTTCCAAGTATCCCTACGAGTATTCACCTTCCTTCTAAACGCCTTCATCTTGCGCTATGTGAACCATGACGTTCTTGGAGTATGCAATGTCCGCCTGGCCTTGCTGCAGTCAACGATTGGATTCCTCAGCAGAGAACCCTTTAGAAGAGCTTGTCAACGAAAAAGAGAATCGGATAAATGGTCTGAAACGATCAACTTGTTGTGGTTCGTCGTGCCGAACACTGGAATCTGGGCGCTGGTCTTTGGATACTTATGGTGCAACGTCTGGACACGACCATCTGATGCAGTAACGACAGACTACGTCACCAGCATCTGGCTAATGTGTGCTGCCTTGATGGTTGATGCAGTTTGCGAAATCCCGTTCAATATCGGCCAGTACTTTATGTACACAAAGTTGAGGATAATTTCAGACAGTCTCATAGTTGGAATCCGGTCTACCCTCCTGTGCTTCGCTGTTGTCTTTGTACCTGGAAAAGCAGTCCTGTTCTACGCCGTTGGGAACCTGCTCGCTGCGATCGTTTGCTGTGGAGCCTACTATGGCTACTTTTACTACATCATCCACATGAAGCCTGATCGAGAGATACCTTTTACTTCCATTCAAGAGTTCTTACCCAACTTGAAAGCCTTCAAAGTTCCAAGGGACCTGACCAAGCTGACCTTCAGTTTTCTGAAACAAGGGTTCATGAAGCAACTACTGACCGAAGGCGAACGTTACATGATGACCGTCTTCGACATGCTGACTTTTCAAGAACAAGGACTATATGATCTAGTCTCGAACCTAGGCTCTTTAGCTGCTCGATTTGTGTTCCTGCCCATTGAGGAAAGTTCCTACGCCTACTTTTCTCAAACAATGAATCGACGCCCAATTTTTGCTTCGTGGGACAAGGAAGCTTCGAGACATACTGCCTTTGTACTTGGAACTCTAGTCCGTGTCATGCTACTCATCGGATTGATTGCCGTCACCTACGGTCTGCCATACAGCAACTCTGTACTTCATTTATATGGCGGGGAAAAGCTCAGCGCTGCAACAACAGCTACCAGACTACTTCAAGCCAACTGCGTCTACATCCTAGTAATGGCTGTCAATGGCGTAACCGAGACTTTCACCTTCGCTGTCATGAACCAAGATCAACTGGACAGATTCAACACGAAACTGGTCATGTTCTCAGCAGTCTTCCTTCTAGCCTCTGCTGTTTTCGTGCGGATGTTTGGCAGCGTTGGATTCTTCATCGCTAACGGCCTCAACATGTCTTTGAGAGTCTACCACAGCGTTGAGCTCATCAAGGATGTCTTCTCAAGGTGTGACTTCAGCCCGTTGGATTACTGGAAATTGAAAAGATCTGTTTTAGTTACTTTTCCCACTGCGTTTCTTCTTGTCACTTTGCCACAATTAGTTTTTCATTATGGAATGGTTTTACACATAGCGATTGGCATTGTTGTCTTTGGAACCAATTGCGCAATAGTTTATGCGCACGAGAAAGATTTGTTACACTTTTTTGTTCAGGTGTTTAAAAGCAAACGTTCGTAAGTTGCTTGATTGATTAATCAGTGAGATTCTTTTCGCAACATTTTGGAAAAGCGGCAAATCCATGTACTTTGACTGATGACAGAAAAGGTTACATTAAAGTTCTATTTACCGAGAAACTAATCTTGTTTTTATTGGTTTTCACTTAAAGCTCATTTACAGAAAAGTATAAAGAACGTATATTTTTGGCATTGCTCAATATGTTTGGCAAAATTATGTAAGCTTTTGACTATAGTGAAAATATAGCATCATGTTGAGCTGAACTACAATTGAAAACTATAGTTAAATATAGGAACAGTTTGGCAAGAAAACTATGAAATATTTACAATTTGCTGGAGGTACTCAGCTTTTAGGTTAGCCGGCATAGCCGTAGCTGCCACCAGTTGACCATGGGTTGGAACTGGATCCGCCGCTGCTGGACGAGCCTCCGGAAGAGCCCCAGCCTTGGGAGCTACCACCGCTGGTACCACCGGAGCTTCCGCCGCTTTGTTGACCCCAACCGCCGCTGCTGCTACCACCGGAAGAGCCGCCTTGACTTCCACCTTGTTGACCCCAGCCTCCGCTGCTGCCACCGGAAGAACCTCCTTGGCTTCCTCCTTGTTGACCCCAACCGCCGCTGCTACCACCGGAAGAGCCACCCTGACTTCCACCACTTTGTTGACCCCAGCCGCCGCTGCTACCTCCGGAAGAACCTCCTTGACTTCCTCCGCTTTGTTGACCCCAGCCTCCGCTGCTGCTACCACCGGAAGAACCACCCTGGCTTCCACCCTGTTGACCCCAACCGCCGCTGCTGCCACCGGAAGAACCTCCCTGACTTCCACCACTTTGTTGGCCCCAGCCTCCGCTGCTACCACCTGAACTGCCACCGCCGCTGCTAGATTGACCCCATCCTCCTTGTTGAGAACCTGAACCAGACGATGAGCCTCCGCTAGATTGGCCCCAGCCTCCTTGTTGACCTCCTGAACCACCTGAGCTGCCGTTTGATGATCCCCATCCGCCTTGCTGACCGCCGGATGAGCTGCCACCTTGTTGCTGACCTCCTTGGGAACTGCCCCAGCCTCCTCCTAGATTAGCCATGTTCCAGCTGGTAGAGCCACCGCCTGAGCCTCCTTGGCTACCCCCTTGCTGTCCCCACCCTCCAGAGCTGCCTCCTTGCTGTCCACCTTGTTGGCCTCCTCCTTGTTGCTGCTGTCCCCATCCACCGGAAGATCCACCTTGCTGACCACCCTGTTGACCTCCTCCTTGTTGCTGTCCCCAACCACCGGAAGAGCCTCCTTGCTGACCTCCTCCTTGTTGCTGCTGTCCCCAACCTCCTTGCTGCGAGCCTCCTTGTTGGCCACCCTGCTGTCCTCCTCCTTGTTGTTGTCCCCATCCGCTGCTGTTACCCTTCTGACCTCCTTGCTGACCACCTCCTTGTTGCTGTCCCCAACCACCTGAGCTTCCTCCCTGCTGTCCTCCTTGTTGACCTCCTCCTTGCTGTTGTCCCCACCCACCGGAAGACCCTCCTTGCTGTCCACCTCCCTGTTGCTGCTGTCCCCAACCGCCTTGTTGAGATCCTCCCTGTTGACCCCCCTTTTGACCACCTCCCTGTTGCTGCTGTCCCCAACCACCAGAGCTGCCGCCTTGCTGTCCACCTTGCTGTTGCTGCTGTCCCCATCCGCCTGAAGAACCTCCTCCGCTTGGAGCTGGATGCACGGCAGTTCCCTACAAATTTCGAATCCAAACCATGGTACAAACTCGGTAACAACATTTGGTCACATTCGTCCATTCCATGTAATGTACAAGATTAGAGTTTCATGTAAGCGTAAAAAGTGAGATTAAATGCGTGTGAAGCGTTATCAAACCTGGTACTTGACTTGAGCGTTATAACCGTTTTTCCAATCAGCGGTATACGTTACGATTTGGAGTCTGCCGTCAGGAAGCATTACTTGATATTGTCCCTTTACTTGGTTACCATCACTTTGTTCTTGCTGAGCAAATTGTGTGCCTGAATAGCCGTCATTTACGCCATAGTCAAACTTGTAAGGTCGTGGCGAGGACTACAACAACAACAACACGAGCCGAAATATCACAAATCGTCATTCATCTAATAGAGTTAGTGTACTTGCGTATATCCTAGTCGTCCGACGACATAGAAATTCAAAGAAACAAGTCAGCCAACTGTACCTGTTGTTGTCCTTGAGAACCCCAGCCGCCTCCTTGTTGGCCACCTTGGGAACCTCCACCGCTAGACTGGCCCCAACCTCCCTGCTGCTGAGAGCCGCCCTGGGACCCTCCACCGGAAGACCCGCCTTGGGACCCCCATCCTTGCTGAGAGCCTCCTCCACTGGATCCTCCTCCACTAGACTGCTGGCCCCAACCTCCTCCTTGTTGAGAGCCACCTGAAGACCCTCCGCCACTAGACTGGCCCCAACCTCCTTGCTGCTGAGAGCCTCCTTGAGACCCGCCACTTTGAGGCTTGGCGTAACTGGTAGTAGCAGCAAGGCCCAAAGCTATGGCCAAGACCACCGCCTGAAATCAGAAAGGGTTGATCAGCTAGAATCAAATATATTTCCCTGTGGAATTGATCTGAATTCAAAATGTTACCTGAATTTTCTTGGATCTCATCGTCATCTTGAATCACTGACTGACTGACTGAAGTACACAAAGTTGAAACTATATAAAACTGGATCAAGAATTGTAGCTGTGACTTGTTGGAAGGCTCAAGTCGAAGTGTGATGCTTTGGGTTGGTGTCGAATCGTTTTATATAGTCCAAGAAGAGCCCAGTCTGAAGCTCAAGGCTTAGGCTTCTTCAAACTCGAACGACGCTTAAAACAATGCAAAAGTTATAACAATTCCACCATTACAATTAGACCACCACATGATTACGTTACTTACAGCGACGACGACGCTCATCATCACTTTTCCTTTCGACTGTAAACAAGAGCGAAAACTAAAAATTTCTGAGCCTTGTCTGAAGTACTTGAAGTACATTAGGTTCCTTTTTAATTTTCGCAACTTACTGTGAAATGGGCAGCGACTTCATTGGAGGAACATGAAGTAAGAGTCCAGCAATTGGGAGGCAGACAAGTGTGAAAATCAAAACAGATTATTACGTGAAAA
>JAQGBJ010003070.1:0-13897 GCA_034698345.1 Sphaeridia pumilis
TCGCCGTGAAATGGCACCAACTTTCTTATCTTGCTTCGTAAGCAGCCAAACCCTTTTGCAGAATTATATTTGACTGGCCGCAAGTGAGCTCATTTTGGGGTTTGCGTTCCATATCAGCATTTAAACGCTAAAAGGATACAATGATTTGTGTCCGTTTGAGATCCTACGGTAGTTTCCTTACGCACCGCAAATAAGGAAAATTTCACGGTTTCTTTTGTCAGCGGATGTTCTGAAATGTAGCCTTCAAGGAAGCTTTTGTAGAATCACCCATTGTATTGCAGTTACTGACCAATTCAAGTTTTATACTTGCAACAGTAGGGGGAATGTGACATGCATTTGGCTGTAATTCGAGGCCTTTACATTTCAACCCAGTTCAAAATGTGGTGTAGTGAAAAGTTGAATATAAATTGAAAGCAACATCTAATTCCTTTGGATAGATCGAAAAGAGGATCCATGTCATCGTGAGAAAATTTCAAGTTTTACATTCATGATATTCACAGCAAGGCTTGGCTTGATAATGGATTCATCTCTGCCATAATAGCTGCGAAACATGACTCAAGTCAAGTCAGTGTGGCCAGGCCAACAACTGAATCTTAATTCGCAGCGTTCCATATTACACTTGGCCTTGAAATCTTGTCATAGCATAAACAACGACCAGCCATTAAAAGGCAGGGCATAACTTGATGCCAATCAAGGAAAGTTTTTACTATATGCAGGATAGCGCACAAACTTATGAAAGAACCATTAGATATTCCTTGGGTATGCCATTCAAGCCAGTCTTAAGCTATAGCAGAACTAACGCAGGATTTGAATCGCTGATTGACTGACTGAGTGAGCTCTAAATGGAACGCTGTTGACTGGAACTGTGGATTCATAACGTTCAAGAAATGAACAGCAAGCGTTAAGCGTTAGGTCACATTGCTGCAAAGTTTCTCCATATAGGAAAGCGATATAGTGGCGGTTAGAGTGTAAGCGTTGATGATTGTAACTGAAGCAGTTGTGGAAACTGTGACATTACTAGATTCAGTCAGTATTGAACTTGCCCTGTGTTTGCTGTGTTGAAGCTGTTGTGTCTAATATTTTGTATCTTTCACAGGGTTTGCCCATTTAAATTACCGGAAAGAATCAAATTGAAGGACGAAGACGAAGTTTGAATCAGAGGCTCCATTGGACCGGAAGTATTCAGTTTCGACGTAAGTTTCACGTGACTTTCAACTGTTCAGTCGAGACCTTGAAAGAGTTGTTAACATGAATTTTTAAATTTTTGTAGGTGAATTAGCTGTTGGACTGGTAGAGCGATTCAATTGCAAGTGCGTTTTCAACTGTGCTGCAATGTCGGGGTAACCCGCCCAACGCTTGAGATTATCGAAAGACTGCATCTGTGTGACCTTAAGACAGGATTCTAATTTTGTGAGAGCAGGACGTGACTTATATTGTGCTTCAAGCATCGTCGTTTCTTGTGTGCCAGTCAGCTGTAAATATGTCGGATTGATACAGAGAAACGCGGCTGTTTCTGTATGATAATAGATACGGATAGATGGAAGAATACTCACTCAACATCATCGTAATAGAGGGAAGCAACTCGCCTTTCTACTAGTCTTCTAGCGATGCCATCACTGTTTAGAAAGAGTAGTGGGGCAGAGACAACAGAAGCATCAGCATCAGCAATACAGTCAAAAAATGTAACCGAGGATAATCATGGCACAGTCATTAGTAGTGCCTCAGTCGGTGAAGATGGAACTGCTGCCGCTGCCGCTAGCGATTCTAGTCAACACGTTCAAAAGGTGAGTTGATGAATCTGTGGATCAGTTGCTTCTGACACAATTCAGGGTAAAGTATCAAGTTTCTCTCTTTTTACAAGCTGCTGCACCGAATGAGGTTGTGGTTGTAGGTCAGTTTTGTAAGTTGAAGCTATTCTGGTCTAGCGCTTTCAGTGTGGGGTTTCTGCCTCTCATCAGAATCTCTGTTGACAAATTTCTTAATTCACTGCCTTGTTTTACAGAACGGCAAAGGTTCAGTACCAGTACCCATAGCGGCTTCGTCTTCACGCCTGTCCTTAATGGGGCGAAAGTCGAAACAGCTCCACGACCCTGAAACGTCATCTTTGGGGTCAGTTGAAACTGGCAAAGAAGCTAAGGAGAAACGTTCCTGGATGAAGACCATTGGGATTCGGACACTACGAAAACGCAAGAATCTTGATCTGTCTTCGTCTGTCCATAATGATTCGATACTATCTGTGACTGAAAGTGTCGGTGTAGAGGAAAGTGCTCCGACAAACGAAAGTTCTGCTGCTCCTCCTGTCCCCACGACCTCGGCTCCCAGTGAAAGTTCTGTATTTGCTGTACCTGTTGTTTATGAGCCTGTAGGCAAAAAGTCCATCAAAATCAAAAAGGAGAAGGGCAGCAGTAAAGCTAATGGTAGTGCCAGCCAACATAATGTACAATCAGGACTAAAAGCAAAGCAAGGGTCAACCAAGTCAAAAAGCGGTAAAAGCTCATCCACAGACTACGAAAATGTTGCCGGTAAGTGTTGAAATTGGATGTCAGAAGATTGAATTACAGGTTTCTTGTTTTTTCGTACATTTAGGCTTTAGAAATGCGGCAAAAACACGTGGTAGTGAAGATTGACATTACACAGGGCACATAGGAAGCATCGTGAGCTAGTAGGAGACCTGCGGAGGGTGGTCTTTACTCGTATGCAAGTTATTACATGCACATTGGTAGCACCGAATAGTAGGGGCAAATACCCGGGTATTAGCCAACACAGAAGCTAGGGGAAGTACGGGAGTGGAGCCAGAAGGGCAAAATGAGTGTCATACAGGCAGGGCACTGCCGGCTACCTTTTATAGCACAAGTTTTCTATCGTCCAAGTTCCGGTTTATTGATTTTGTCCTGTTTTCTGTCTGTTTGGTGAGAAACTGTCTAATGTGCATGCGCCTTGCGGTTTTTGATGGGTTTCTGAAAGAGTATTTCTCTGCTTTCGGGGCAAGTTTTACGTGGACTGAAGAAGCAAAAAGAGAAACTGGACACGATACGTAAATCCGTTCGATTTTGAGTGAGGAAAAGCTTTTAGAGTTTTGCAAGCAGAGAAAAGTATATTTATCGAGTTTTAGCGATAGATTTGCACATTAAGCACAGTAAAGAAAGCTACAATTGTACAAAACCAGAGCATCGATCTTTGTGCAACTGTCATACTTGATTGTTGTATTTCAGCTGCTAGTAAGGCTGTTGTTTACCCATTTGCGGCCTTGAAGTCGGACTTCCAACATTTTGTCAACTAGGGATAAAAGCCGATTTATGAATTTTGTTAGAGTTGTTAGCTGCAGTAGATCATGAAAGTGCATCGCAAACGATAGCCTTTCCGTGTGAAGAAAATACGGGTCAAAGAATGCTACCAATGCAGACTTTGAGGAAACGGGCGAGTCCCTTGAAATGTAGGGAGTAATCTGCGAGTTTATTTAATTTTGATTTCAATTTAACAGAACTTGTAAATTGAATTGCAGATAAAACGGATCCTTCTCGGTTCGCTGGAGACGGCATCATGTTCAAAGGAAAACTGATCGGCGTTTTGGAAGTAAGTGGGCCCAGGGGGGACCGCATTTGCCAAGAAGCTCTATCGGAATTGAAGATGGCTGTAAAAGCAGCAGGAGAACATAAACAGAAGATCACTATTCACATTGCATTGGACGGACTAAGGATACGAGATGAAAAGACTGGGGTATGACGAGCAAATCAAAGTCAATTTTGGAAATGTGTAATGACGTAATAATTAACGATATTTTGTTTGCAGGATTGCCTTTACCACCACCAAGTGCACAAGATATCTTTCATCGCACAAGACTTGACGGATGCCAGAGCGTTTGGCTACATTTTTGGGTCGCCTGACATGGGACATCGTTTTTTCGGCATCAAGACGGATAAATCTGCCAGTCAAGTTGTGATATCTATGAGAGACCTCTTTCAAGTTGTGTTTGACATGAAAAAGAGGGAAATTGAAAGAGCCAAGCAACAGCTGGAAATGCAGCAAAAGTTTCTTGCAACACGAGCTACCGAATCTACCACTCAATCAAAGGTATGCTTTATGATGTGGTTCTGGCGCTAAAGTTACTGAAAGCTTTATATGGACAATGGACAATTAACTTTAAATGGAATGTTTCAAGGTGGAATCGAAGACTTCTATAGCAGAAACTCATATTGAAGGGGCATGTGCGCTACCGCTCGATGCTACTGGCAACGCAGGAGAATCTCAGGATGTCGATTTGCTCAATCTGGAAGTTGAGTTGAACAATCTGCAGGAAGGGCTTGATAATATCCACACCAACTTGAGTGAAACCTTCCGGGGAAGCACCGCATCTATATCCAGTGACCCCATGAATTCTACGAAAATGTCTGCATCCAGCATGAGTGGAAGTCATCATAACAACAGTGCGTTTGGTGCCGATCCGTTCGGGGACTCTTTTGACCCGTTTGATACATCTGGCGCTGCTTCTGGCGGTTTTGGTCAGGGCATTAATACTGTGAGTATACCAGGGCCTAGTAAAGGCGGAAACCGGGGAGTATCGTCCATAGTGAAATCGCCGTCGCCGGTCGTATTTAGTGCAGCTGACCCGTTTGCTCAAATTGATCCGTTTCCCACGCCAAAGTTCTCCAATTTTGAATCTGGTGACTCTTTTTTCAACGGTGACCCGTTTGACAGCCCTGCAGCAACAAGGGATCTATCTAATGGAGGCCACGGAAATTCGTCATTTAGTTTTAATAGATCTGGATTGGGATCCACTTCATCCGGTGCTAATGTTGGTCTGAATGGATCAAGTACAACGGTGGCAAGTTCGTCTTTCAACGCTGGGTGGCAAGCATCTTTCGACGATGTGAGAACTGAAGATCAATTTGATGTATGCACGAAGCATGAGCATGCGTTTTTTGTTTAGTTTTCATTTTGAATCGATGGATTGTGGGTGTAACTGAATATTTGTTTGATCCTTAATAGACAATTTATTTACAGAACTTTGTAACACCTGACCATGGAAAGCAAGATAACCTAAGAGGAGCATCATTAGACATCTTTACGGACTTGGACCCACTGAGCTCGGGTCGTTCTAGACCATTGGTGGACAAGAAGGATTTCTTTCAGGAGCTGAAGGGAGAGAAAGATTCGTTTGGAATGAACTCGACCTTCAGCCCATCCACGTTCTCAAATAGCAATTCTTCATTTTCATCATCAATGGGATACGCTGGAGGAAGTCCCGCTACCACACGGAAGAACGCTCACTCCAGCTCAACTTCAACACGAACATCCGGATTCAGAAAGGTAGTTGCTGAGGAGAGTAGATATTGCACTTCGCTCTCTGCTAAAGATATGGCGGACTCAACGCCAAAAAACCAAAATTCACTTGAAGTAACTCGTTTCAATTCTGCATTTAAGTCTCCTGTGCACGCGTCCATCATGTCAAGCACTGCGAAGGCTGAGGAATTTTCAAGGAACTCCAGCCAGTATGGATCCAATCGGAGTAAAGCAAGCTCGTCCAGATCTGCCTCTCCACCTCGGTATAGTCCACCCCCATTACCTCCCGTCGAGTCAGGTCAAGACCGGTACAGTGTAGCGGGCCAGTTTCAACAAACGGACATGTTTAACAACGGCAGTTGGCAATCATCAACTCCTCCTGTACTACCGCCTCCGTCAACGTCAAACTCGACATCGTCTCCAGTCTTGTCACGTACCAATGCCGTGAAGAAATCTCCACAGCTTCTGAAACAGATGACAATATCCTCGACTGGGAGCGGGCATGGCAGTCCGAAAACCCTGCCTAGATCTGTCCGCCTCGGGAAGCAGTTTACCATTGACTCAGTTGGAAGTCAAGATGAGCCTATTCCAAGTCTGACACCACCACCTAGACCACCGCATACCGGTACCTTGGGTTCAAAAACCAAGAATTTGGCGAGTGCAGTTCCAAGACCGTATTCAACCCTCAGTGGACTCGGTATGGGCAACCCAAACGCAATGGGGGGACGCTACGAGATGATGGGCGCACCTGGATCCACCCATGGTGGACTCGGTATGGGAAATTCACAAACAACTTCCGGTCGGAAAGAAATTACTGGAACATCTGCAGCATTAAGATCGTCAAGCGCTATGGGTAGCAAAAGATACGATACCAGCTTCAGTTTCAATTCACAAGATGATGCACCGGAACCGCCACCAAGGCCTTTACAGACAACTATGATCAATACTTTGAGCTCAAACCATGGAATGCCTTTAGTTTCTCCTCCACCGCCGCTGCCTCCGAAGAAAACAGCGGGCCCCACACTTTCACATGCTCCTATGGTGATCGGCAGCAAACCAAACCTAGCCGAGCCTAGGATGGAGTCTAAGTCTGCAAGTAATGACTTGCCCTTGCCGTTGCCTTCAAGAAAGACGCAGTCCACATCTCATTGGAATCCTCCGACTGAACGGTATTGCGTACCACAAACATTTGATCGGACAAGTGTCGATCCACAAGTCAAGTTACCAAAGCTTTCAATGGAGCAAGCCCTACAACAAGTAGCTTCAATGAGTTTAGGACAACTTGCATCGAAGCTAGAGTGTCCAGTCGAAAATTTGTCGTCATTCACTATTCAGCAGCTCGCGGAAAAACTTACACTGATGGAAATCTCGAGAGGCAATAGTCCGGCTATACACAAAGAGGATCTCAAGCCTAAAATGGGAGGTTCTGTAGCGAACCTCCATGTAGAAATGACATTTGACGATGACTTCTCTACAATGTCTGCTCCAACAATGCTTCAAGATAACAAGAAGGCTCCTAGTTATGACAAATACGCTGTTTTCCGTGACTTGACTGTTGAGGATCCTAGTATCAGCGTATTTAGCTTGCAAGGAGACGTATTCAGAACGGATCAATATTGTGATGACGAAGATGATCGCTCTAGAACAATTGAAAAGACCTTGACCGGACACGACTCCAGCAGCGAAAGAACGCTGCACGTTGAAGAGCACAGTCAAGTGTACAATCAAAGCACAATGGATGACATCACTGATGCGAACTTGTCAGACGAGCAAGAAAGATTTCCTTTGGATGACGAAGAAATACTGCCAGGTGGAAACGGCACTGATTGGGCCACTTTTGAAACAACGTTCGAAGATTCTTTCAACACCGTACCTGCAAATGAAGCCAAACCTCGATTGGATCTTTTCGACCTGTCGTCTACTTCAAAACGCAGAGAAGAAAGTCCATGGGATTCTGAGGGTTCTGACCATGTGGAGACTAAGGAGGAAACTCCTGTTATTGAAACAAAGTCAGCAAATAAGTACCTTCTTGAAGACGACAAGCTGCTAGAAATGCAGCTTCCACCTGACCCGGAAGAATTCAGCTTTCAGCCATTCGAGAAACCAACACCCCTCGCTGAAGTTAGTAGTCGAGAGTCGTCTGGAGGTGTCCGAAGATCGAGCGGGCAAAGGGGGGCTAGTTTTGATCCCTTGGAGCCAGAGCGCAAACAAAGTCCTTTCGTGCGACAAAGTTCTGGCTCATCGAAACATTCTGGAAAAAATTCAGACTACTCTGATTCTGGAAGACGAACAGGATCTCGAAAGAATAGCCGTGATTACGAAGAATGGGATAGACCAGACAGAAGAGACCGTAGAGACTTTAGACCAGATTCGAGAAACAGCTCGTCAACTTCAAGAAATGCTAATCGAAGACCTTCGTACAGGGATTCTGATGACGATTTTGATTCAGTGGTGCCTAGCAAGTATGAAAAAGAACGAACTAAGGCAAAAGGGGTTTCTCGCAGCAGGCTTGATGATGATGACCTTGATGAGGAAGACGATCGTTCTTTCGCTTCTGTGAAATCGAACGGCAGAAGATCTGCTGGACGATCTCGTAACTACAAGCACATGCCGGAAAGACTTCATCCAGGAACAGGAGTGAGGAAACTTAGCCGTCGCCGAGATGATACGGAGGTTTCCCCGGAAAGGTATATATGCCCCGTTCTGCTGGAAAGTCGAATTCTAGAATTTATAATATATGTGATGTCGATTATTTTTAGGTTTTCGAATAACGATAGTGACTATGATGGAGACTCGTATGAGGAGGAACGCAGCCGTGTGGAGCATCGTAGGTCAAACAGTAGAGACTACTATGACAGAAGAGAAACTTACGGTAGTGGACGAAGAAACAGGAACGACCGGCCTATGTCAAGTGGCTCCAGTCGCTACTCCGATCGCGACAGAGACTCTCGGTATGAACGAAGTCGTGATTATCATGACAGACATTCAAGTTCTCACCGTTATACTTCTGGTGAAAGACGTCGGCGAGATAGGTATGCTTTAAAGCTATTTGAAAAAAGTATTTGCTCCGCCCTATTTTGCCTTTCTATATTTCAAGCACTTTTTCCAGGTACCGCGACTATTCGCCAGCAGAAGCAGAACCAGGTTCTCGTGAAAATTCCGACTACTCTGGTGAAGAAGAGTATGTCAACGGTAGGCCCGTAAATAGAAAGCGAGGTGATCGAAGAACCTCCGACCGAAAATACTGCCATAGCAGAGACCGTCCTGACAGGAGAGATCGGGACTATCGTAGTTCTGATAGAAGACGTTACCGTCGAGGGGACGACACAGGATCAGTTGACAGCGAACCACCGTCTCCTGACAGAGAGGACAAGAGAAAATTACGCTTCGACTCCTCAAAGCGTACTGATTCTAGGGACAGCTCCCGCTCCCCTCGAGAAAGAGACGTAAGCCGACGTTCCGCGAAGTTACAACATGAAAATAAATTTGAAGACAAGACCAAAGAACCTCCTCCACAATCTCCTTTCGATGATGACTTTGTGCAAGAATTGGCGTCAGTTCCCACTGATGAACAGCCAGCGAGCATAGAGTATAAGCGCGGGATGGAAGAATTCGAAAATGCTGATCCCACGGCCAGCGAGATCTTCTTCCCTGCTAAGTTTGATATTGACGTTGAGCTAGAGTCTAAGGCCTTCAACGAGGCCGTGGCCGCTGCACTGGGCGATCATTCATCAGCCAGTGCTACTTCATCGTCTGCGGAACCCCTTAGAAGCCCACTGGGGCGACTCCAAAGTATTACCCAACCTGGGAACAAAAGACTGGAATCAATCAGATCTGAAGAGGAAGAAAAGCAAGAAAGTTCTGACGAGGAAGAAAAGAAGACTGTGGGTGGGAATGTAAGTCCTCCAAGCGTGCTGCCGGGAGATAACATCAGTGATAATATTCCTTGCGAAACTAACATGAAAAAATCAGAATCTTTTAACATTTTTGACCAAACCACTAAGGACCCGTTTGAAGATGACGAATTCTTTAAGTGAATGCTGACCTGAAAAATTGCGGTGGAGTGGAGTGTATTCACATTCTTCGTACTCATTCATGTTTGAGACTTGTAACGAATTAGACTACGCGCATAATCTCTTTACTAATCAAGTGTGTATACTTTTGCTAAGTGATCTCACTGAAATGGTGACTTATACCTATACCTCTGTTGTGTTAGGGTTTGTGACATTCGTTTTCATTTTCGGCAATGCAGTGATAGTTCAAATATTCCGTTAAATACGTAATTGTTCCTTTAATTAGAAGTTTTAACTGTAACCTTCTCACATAACTTCCTCTGAAGAGCTTGGGCTGTATTTACTAACAAGCAGACAACATATGTATCGGTCATGCTAGCATCAAGTTGTAAGCTCTATCTAAATCTCTTTCTATGCTTCATCAGATGCGCCGATCTCAGTGTTGGATCCAGTTCGATGCTAACTGACATCCATTCGAAACCACAGGCTAGCGGCAGCCTATCTTCTTTTTACTATCACTTACCGATTGATTTCAAGAAACAATCAATATTTCTTATGGCTTTAAGTTGACAGAATAGAGAATAATATTAGTTTTCGAGCTAAATTAGCTGATAGAGCTTATGCAGTGGATAATGTGCCATAGTTCAAGATAAAAAACTGCTGTAAACTTGATATTACTGTATATTTATTAATACTAATTGATCTACTACGGTAATTTACGATGATGATGATTTCTCCTATTTGTGTTTGTAATTGTAACTGTAGAAAAATCCTGCCAACGCGTATTAAACTGAAAATTCTTTACGACGCAATGGATTTGTGATACAGTAGTAGAATGATTTGACTAACATCAGAAGCAATCACAGTAGTATAACAAGTTTCCGAAAATTTCATCTGTGTCAATTAAACTAGTTCAACTTTGGCAAATGTATCAGCCGGAGGAAGCTGAGCAGCGTGGATTGTACATGGATTCATCTAGTCTAATATTTTGATTCAAGCAATCTTTGAGCCAATCCAGACAAACAATGTGAGCTCTTTCACTCTTACTAAACGATTCAGGTACATTGTCAATAACAATATGTGTAACTTCCTCGCACGCTGGACTAGACGATATAGTGCCACCATTAGACCTAACCTTGATTTCTAACAGAAATTTATCTCGTTCTACACCTACTAGGATAATACAACATCCATCAAAGATTTGATTTGTCATTAGCTTTCTTCTGCGTTTTTCGGATATTCCTGATTCATCAAGTAATTCGGCATACTTTCTCTTTGGTGCACTCTCCTTTGGTTCGGGCTCCATTTCAGTAACCTTTTCTAGGATGACTTCCATCTCCGTGTGGCTGACACGCTTTGTGTAAGAGTTTTTGTATTTGTCGTAAAAGACACTGAATCTTCTTTCAGTCTCGGTTGTAGTTATCCAGTAATGATCGGGTTCGAACACCAGCTTTTGAGCAGTGACACAATGAGTGATCCAGATTTCCTTGAGAACATCTGAGGTTCTACCACAAATTTCAGCTCGTCGGGTTTTAGGATTCTCGGCTATGATGTGATGTGCTTTAGTCCTATTCTTTTTCTCGTGAGCTCCTCCATTTTCTTTGACCAAACTTGACGTTTTTGCGACCCATTCTGGCGTTCCTACCAGATAGAAAATAAGATCGCGGAAGATGCCCAAGTTGATGTTACAAGACGGGCTTCCACTCACTGCGCTGGAAGTTGGCGACTTCTTGGAACGGAATTTTGTGGATCTTAATTTGCTGAATGTTTGAGAACAAGGTTTGAACAAGTCCTGGTACGGCCTTTCAAACTCGATCATGAAGTCATCTTCTATGTCTCCACCTGCACGAAGGAGCAGAGTCCGTCGCACGCTACGTTTCGGCATTCCAGCGTTTGCTCTGAAGGTTGCATGGAGTTTTGGAGTATTCCGGGACGACACTAAAGCTCCACCATGAGCGTGGCGAAGTGCCTCGAATTCTTTTCTTGTCAGGATGTTGTTCAGACTGTGATCATCTCGTACTTGATGTGGAACAGGAGCTTGAAGTGTATACTTTAGATCGTTCTTGTCAGTAGGTTTGATGTTGTAAGCGTTGATTTGCAGAATCACAGATTTTACTGGATCTATCCAAAGACTAGGACGAGAAGCATATTTGCTGCTGACGTTTGGTGGTGCCGACATTACTAAATGCGGTTCCAGTATGTCGCCAAGCCGTTTCGTCTCTTCTCTAGTGAGCCGACCACCTCCAACACTGCATATAGGGTAGTATCTCTGTGGTAGAAACGACAATTGTTGATAAGTTCTGGTACTTTATGTATAGAATTAGGACCTTCAATAACTCACTTGATCTGATTCATCAAATAGGCCAACCAAGAAACTGCTAATCCGTTTCTTTTCGAAATAGACTCCTAGGATTACTACGTCGAGATCATTTACTCCATGGCCGTCTAAATTCTGCAAAAAAGCAAAATGCATGCGTCACTAAAGCCGTTATTCATCAGTACAAAGTACAATACTCAGGAGAATACTCACAGCAGGTTTGACTTTCATCCATGCAGTATCACGAAATCCTCGGTACTTGGAACCACATTGCTTTACAACTAATCCTTCCTGAAAGTTCATGATTGCCCCTTCTAGCTCCATCTCGATCTCTTCTTTTGAATGAACCATCCTTTGCTCGCTGAATTCTATTACACCTTTGATAACAGTACAAACTTCATTCCTCATGATCCGTATGCGGTCTTCAATCTTGGTGTCAGTCAACTGCTTGCCGTTGTGGTAAACTATATCAAAGGCGACGAAAACAGGAACGTGCCGAATCTTCTTCAGGTCGAGCGTTTTCACATCTATGTTGAGCTCCAGATTCTTTCGTTCAAAATCTCTCGTCTCTGTATCCCACACCATCATTTCTCCATCAAGGATGAAAGACTGGCAGCTGGATTTAATTTGCGGATGTAGCAAAGGCAGGAATCTTTCCTGAAACTTGTCAGTGTAGTCGTGTCCCTTTTTACTCAGCAACTTGAACCAATCCTGAACTTTTGACCCTGCACCCTTTTTGTAATGCAGTGTAAACCTCTCTCCGTCAAATTTTGTCTCCACAATAAACGGTGGCTTCGGTAGTCTAAGCTGGTTGCGATAACTGTTATTGTCGCCTCCTACAGGCCTTGATTCTCCATCCTCCATATCCAGCCGATTCAACCGGGACAGAAGCATCACGTTGAATGGCGAAAATGGTTCGATTTCAATTCCATTCGGTTGTTTCGTTGGATCATTAATTTCTTGACAGAGCTGGAATCAGTTTTCGATCATTATTAAATACACTTTCATTGTAAACATTACATCAGAACCGCATCAGATGGATATGTACCTTCTTCAGATCTTGGTTCAGCAGCTCTTTAGTGCAAACTCCCGGGTGAATAGCTTCAAGTATCTGATTTTCTGACAATCCAAAACCCATCTTCTTCCGTAGAATTATCCTTGTCAGCCACTTTCCCTCCAGTGGAGTCATGCTCTTCAAAATATCTCGAAGTAAGCTCAGCTGTTCATCTCTTGAAGATCTTACAAGTCTATCCAAGAAAATGTGAACTTCTGCAACCCAGGGACCATCCTTGCTATCTGTGATCCTTCCTCTAGTTGCCATAACGCTTTTAACGATCGACGACAGCCCCTCTTCATGAGGGCCACGATCCTTTGCTTGCTTCAGTTTTTGAAAATCAGGCCCATTTTCATCCAAACCTAAAGCTCGTCCTATCAATGGTCCCAGTGTAGATTCTGTCAGCCTTTTTTTGATTTCCGGAGCTTCGAATCTTCGTCTGTCACGCTGAGGCATCATGAGACTGATTAAAGCGTAAATGCTGTCTCCCTAAAAATCAACAGAATTTGTTACTGAGGACACGCACAGCTGAAGTCGCAATGTAGTAGATTTAATTGCTATCAAAACCAAGCGTACCTGTACTTTGGAAGAATCCAATGTTCCATAATGATTTTCAAAGTCTCTGCGAATGTATTCAAACTTTCTCTTCAAAATCCCTTGTTTCACTTTAAGTTTGGGTTCGAGTTTGGATTCACTGATGTGATCAAACATTTGACAAACCTTAAGGAATTTGAGTCGCCGCGAGATTGCATGGTCTTCAATCTTCATCTCGGAAATAGTTTCACAACTATGTGGATTGTTGATCTTGTGTTTGTCTTCAAAAAATTATGCTCACTTGATTTCGATTCTATCGCTGAGTCCTAGTTTATTTAATGGTCATTCAGCAAAAACGTCAATAATCAGCCAACTTCACAACGAAACGTGTTCAAACGTGTCTAAACTTGATTTTTCGCTCGATGTATTCTTAAAGGGCCCGACTTGCTTGATATTAATATTTCAGAAAAAATTGAAGTATTTGATATTATACTATGTATCTTTTGTTGTCAAAATTTAAGATTTCATGTTGTTTGTTAAAGCTACGTTACTAAAACTTGGAATTTTTGGCAAACAATTGCAGGATTGAACTGTGATCTCCAAGTGATGCGTGGAGCTAAATTGTGCGATGGATTACAATTCGAAACTTCACGCGCGAAAATGTTGTTGACGTTTGAGCGGGCTCCGTTCACTTGCCCG
>JAQGBJ010003071.1:0-13885 GCA_034698345.1 Sphaeridia pumilis
CGCGCAATATTGCTCGATTAACATTGAACTCGACTTGACTACTGCACGATGACATTAATCTTATTGGTAAATCACGCATTTTTCGCAAAACCTTGTCAGATACGTTACTACGTGGCTCGCCGTAGGAAATCAGAGCAAGGCAAGCGAATATTATATCGAGACGTGAGAAACGGCTTGTGAGAATAAGGTCTCGATTGTTTGGTGTCTTTGTCAGACAGACTACAAATTGGTTCAAGAATACAGGAAAAATACAACAAAACGTCAAAACGTAGGACAAATTATTTTGGGTTTGACTGAGACGAGACGCTTTTGGACACAAGGGAGCGCAGCGGGTGCGCGCGCGCGCAAACTTCATATTTTAGCCTGTCAACATGATGACGACGCGCGTGCCCAAATTTTAAGGACGGATGTAAGGAAACCGCAATTGCGTATGTAAACCAAACGTCAGATTTTGAAGAATTTATCCGTGTTTCAGACACCAAATGTGTTATGCAATTTCAAGCGTTACCAAATAAAATACTGCTGGGATAAATTGGACAAGGTCAGCTTCAATTCTGAATGATAACATCAAAAAGCACTCAGAAAAAATTGTATTGTTTTGACTGTTTAATGCATTGAAACTAACAGGTTTTGTGAGACAATGATTCAGGCATATTAAAGCAGTTCTAGTTTTGAGCCTGGACGCTGAAAAAAAGTGTAACAACTATTTTTGTGACGTCGAAAAGATGCAGGAATGCGAATATACTGGCTGCAGCTCCATTTCTCAGCATACGCAACACCCACCTGATTTACTAGGTGTGTCTCCAGGTCCGCAGACGCTGCAGCGCGCAGCGCTGCGCGCTGTGCTGCTGACAGTCTATGCGTTCGTTGAAGGAGATTTGCCCTACGTTAAGTTAAGAATGGTGGGAACCTTTGCATGTTAATCCTACAAGAACAAGAAAGAGCAAGCAGAAAATTCGCAGTTTCCTTGTAACTCAAGCGTATATAAAGGACTTGGTGGACACTGCTGGAGTATCAGACGCTGTTCTCGCTTCAGACCTGAAACTTGTGTTATCTTTTGCAAAGGGATTTTGAAGAACTTCATTTCAACATGTTCAAATACGTAAGTGATTTTGTTCTCGTTGTTCTTGAATCTGTAGTTTTTATCAATTCTGAACTTCAGAAGTTTCAAAGGCTTCTATAGTTTTGAAAATTGAGTGTGTTCTAATATTTTTCGTATTTTTCTTTACTTCAGGTGATCGTCATTTTGGCTTTGGCCGCTGTCGCCGCCGCCCAATACTACTACTCCGGCGCTGCCGTCTCCGGACCCAGTTTCCACGGACCCTTCTCTTCCAGCGCTTACACTGGCATCCGTCGCGGTCTTCCCACTGGAGGCTACTACTACACTGCTGCCTACCCAGCCGCCTACCAAACTGCTTACCAAGCCGCCGCACCAGCCTACTACTACTAGAAAAAGTGACCCGCGCAAGCGCAGCGCGGGGCCGCGCTTCAAGTAGACCAAAGTTCAAATTTTATTATTTTTCTGATTGGACCATTGCACTATTCTAAATTATTGCTGAATTTCAATTTCTTGATGTGACATACGATGAATAGAACACTATAATAAATTTTGTATTAATTATGTTATTGTTTGATGCCGTTCGACTTCATATCTGAGTTTCGGATCTTTTCGCATCAGATGGATTGGGAGCCGTTTCTTCTACAATTGACGCTTGAGTATCTGTGGTTTCAAATAATTACTTACGTATAATCAATATTGAATATTTAGCAAGGTTTTTTCCATCCATAAACTATTGAACTTCGAATCCATAGACTCTCCACGAGTACGATTGAGGTTTACGAAGTCGAAAAAAAACACGACAAGATTCACTTATACCTTCGTTCAAGTTCAGTGTCACCGACGCTGCCAGACGCTGCGCTGTTTACAAAAGCGCAGCGCTTTTATGTCTCGCTGATCTATTTTGGCCTCTTGTTCAACGCTGCGCTCAAAGCGGAAGCAAGTCCACAATCCTTGCCATTGACTCTGCATTGTTTCAATCCGCGATTCAACCCTTTCAAAAACTGCAAACGGCGGCAAATTCAAATCCATATACCCGCCTGCACTCCATTAACCCTTCAACCGCAGGTCAACCTCACAACAGCGACATCATCAAGTACTTTCCCTCTCAACTCGTTGACTCCGCAAATTTTTGTGTAGGTTTTCTTTGGATTAGGTCCAATAGCAATAGAATAGATCGCCTATACTTCACCATGTCTTGTATGCACGACACTTTATACGACATCCCATAAACGCCATACATAAACTACACTATGACCAGCCCGTAATTTCTTCAGCCGGCGCTCTAACGACACGTGTAATTGAGTTAATGGAGAGGAAAAATTCGACCAATAAACTTTGGACAATCAAGCAATAAGCAAGCGTTCATACACATGGCGACTCTCATATGAGGCTTCAGCCCACTGCATACACGTTATGGCTTTTTCTCTCTGCAGCGCAGCGTTAACGACGCTGCTGGAGGCTAATGTTATTATTCGGTCTGACCGAATTACTTGACTTTGTGTAGCAGCAGCAGCCGATTGACTTGATCTCTTATTCTGGCTCGCCAACTGTCATAATAAACTTTATAGATATCCTTGCTTGCTCATCTTCATTATATTATTAACTACGCCAGAAATTGTGACTTCGGACTCTAAATTACCCGGGTCAAATCTCCACATATTTCAACCACGAGTTCAACAACAGTATTTTGATTGGAACTTTTTTTGGCAACTTTTCATCAACACTTTTTTGCGCTTATCAACGGAGCGCAGCGTCAAACTCCCTCAAAATAAACAAAGCCGTTGGAATTTGATCCACTTTTTATCCCTCTAATAATCCACTTGGATCCCACTCTCAAAGACTTGTCAAAACAAACTCTCAAGTGTAGCTCACTGGATTGACGCTTCGAGCGTTTTGAGCGCCAAGTTTAAAATTTTTAAATTTCCCACCACAGCAGGTGGGCTACTTGACCTTAGCGCTTGTTGAAGTCGGTGCCAATTTTGCCACCGTTGGCAAAATTTGATTGACGGGCAAATATGCCTTAGCGGCAGGTGGCAAAGTGCTAAAAAGCGCTCTTAGAAAATTCGTATTTTTCTAACGCTAGAATTTTGTGACCCAATGAAAAGCCTTGTTAGACCAAGAATTTCCCGGCCATTTCAAGCCCAATAAACTGCAAGGATCATTAAGCCAATTTCGGGAATGATAAAAGAGCCAAGAGCCTCGCTGGAAATGCATAAGAAAAATACAAAGAACGTTGAGATGATCGAGTCTTTTTCGACTCTATTTCGACTAGCTTACATTTTACACTTCACACACTGCAAGATTAATAGGAGTCTGGAATCCGGGAATAAATCTCGACAACAACAACTATTCTCAGGAATGACTGTTCCAAACACTGCTTCCCTGATAAGCCCAAAAAAACTTTTGTCGCTCCTGAATACATGTCTCTTATGGAGTAAAACAGTGCCGGGAAATGTACGCCGTTTTTCTAAAACTGCGGGATCATTCCGGATTTTCCTCATACATGCTATTTCCTCACATTTTTTCTCAAAACGGTTCAGTGATTTGTGTCTAGAATTTTTCTCTGTCTCATTATTCTGTGGAACAAGTAGAAAAAAGAAAAGTTTGCTATTTTGCAAATTTTTGGGCTACTTCGGTATGCATTTAATTTGCAAAATTAGCTCGCTTGTTGCTTGTACTTTTACATTTGTTTCAAAGTTTGAAAGCTTTCAGCTTCGAAGACGACAGCTTGTCGTCAATAGGTTTTAATGAATTAAATGATTTGCAACCCACTTGTTAAATGCATGTAGGAAAATATTGCGCAACCGGTCGCGACTCAGGCAACAACAAAAGCCCACACGCTTATATATTCAACCACTTGACGCTTTGAGAGAGCTGAAAAAAGAGTCGAAATCCAAGTGAAGATGAGCCCACAAGAGAGAGAAAGCTCGTTTAAGCTTCGCCGAGCACTTTCATCTTTTCAGTCTCCTCTGAGCCGTTTCGGTGGAAAGTAAAGCGGAGAGAGCCCAGTGTGTTTTTTCGAATCTCCCGCCAAAATGCCCGGGCGCCCAAATGGGCGCGCGCTCCCGCCTGACATTGGTCACCACCATTTGGAAAACTTGCAGGAGGTGGACGAAGAAGATGAGGAGGAGGGAGAAGGTCACAAGGGGTCCGCGCTCCTGCCCGCGCGCGCAGCGCGCGGGGCGTGCGGCGCCCTTGACGAGGACGACGAAGTGTACCTCGACGAACAGTTCAGTGTAGGCCTGCCCCCTGACCTGCCAAGCGGCCTTGTTGATATCGAAGGAAATGTGTTGATCAATGTTAAAATCGGCGTGGAAGAAGACTTTGAGGACGAAGACAGGATCGAGAGCGCCGACGGCTACGATATCGAAGGCGGGGGGAGGACTTCGGTTTTGGGCGAACCGGTTCGAAGACTTAGTGTTATTAGCAACGGAAAGGTCTTTAGTCATGGGCGCGGATACCATTTGCACGACCATCCGAGCGATCGAAGACTTCAGGCGCTTATGGGGCGGAATAACAGTACCAGCGCCCAGTCAACCGTCAGCACCAGTTCGACTATCCAGCAGCATTATTACCCGGAAGGGGGGTGGGGGTGGGTGGTGCTGGTGGCTGCTGTCTGTGTTCATGTGTTAATGTGTGGGTTGTGTCTGAGTGCGGGGGTTGTGATTTGGGCCATTGTTGGACGGTTTGCAAGGGATTTGAGTGAGCGGGATCAAGTTAAGACTGCAGCAGGTACGTTGTGATTTGGTATCGATTTTTTGGATCTTGAGATGAGTGTTTGACACCCGGGTAATAGGATACTGACGGGGATATTTGGTTTCTTCACGGGAGTTTTTTCGTTCACCTGTCTGTCTCAAGTCCAAAGTGGCAGCTCGTTAAGTACGCAGGGCAGCAATGGATCTTCCCCGGTGTGGGTTGCGGTTGGAAATAGATTTCTCATGCATTTTCAGTTTGAGTGACAGAAAAAGACAGGTTGTGTCGTTTAAGTGAGTGGGAGAGAAAAGTTGTTTAGGGGCTGAAAATAGCTGAATCTTTAGTGTTCATCAGATTACTTGATGGGTTCTAATGGACTTGAAGTCAAGATATAAAAAATATAGCTTTTGAGTTTTGTTCCGGTTACTAAGTCCATGAAGTGTAGAGCAATTTAAAAATTGGTTAGAAAACCCATAGAGCAAAATTGACACTTTTTGTCACTGATGATGTTCCGTTAAGAAACATTCATCAAAGTAATGTTGCTCGGTTTCCGGTTAAAACAACAGAATCGCCGGTGTAATCGTTAGCGAAAGTGGGAAAGATGGTGTGGGCTTATGATAATTTGAGGCTATTAAACACGGCTACAAATCTGGAGCGCGGCGTAGCGCGAATTTCAAATTGTAATTATTAGCTGCTGGTTTGGAAATTATATTCCATGGTAAATTTGGTTCTAATGACCTGTAGCGTGCGAGATTGGTTTTATAAAGGATGCAGCAAAGCAAGGGAGCAAATTTTAAAAATGCTATACTTTGGTGCCGTTTATTCAGTGTTTGTATTGTAACCGAAAATTTTAAAGTTCCATTATCATCCATATTGTAGAGACAAACCCAACAACCATACGTCTCCCTTCAACAACCCGCTGAAAAGGGCGTCGTTGCTTCCAGCCCACCGAAACCACGGCCAATTTATTTCATGTGGTCGTGGTCAAGGCAGCCGCAGCGCCAATATTGAATCCGCGCGCGCAATGAATCAACTGGTCCAAGCAGTTTTAAAACGTCTCTCCGCGCGTCCCAGTCGTAAATCATCACTCGCTGTCGTTCGACTACCCTTTTTGACTCGTGTTCCCGGACTGGGCATTATCTGTGATAAAATTCTCATAATTCATCCCCTTGTAATAATTTTCGTTTCTGCCATGCCTTAAAATAAGCTTCAAAATCAAGTTTTTCGCCAATCCCTTTGCAAAAATCCCGCGACCACCATCAAGAGCGCGCAGCGCTCTTGCATCAGGTCAAGCGCTGCATCCTCTCAAAGGTGTGAAAGAACACAGAATATGATTAGCGGATTATTATCCATCGCCTTCTCTGTAGGTAGAGGTGATTACACGATAATTATATGCCGCATCCAAGAAACAAGAGCAAGCGCAGCGCAGCGCGCTGCGCTGCGCGCAGTGCGCTTCCATGTACTTGTTCCCCACAGAAGCTTGTTTCACGACTTGTTCACACTTGTCTCGTCATTGTATTCGACAATCCATCGAAATCCGCCTTAATGGCAAAACAAGCTCTTAGTCCTCATCTGCCACACACATCATCATCGACTGTCTCTATAAACATGACAATTGAACGGGTTGAACCCATTTTTCATGACAGCTCAACATGAAAGTTGAATCAGCGTCGTCAGGAGCAGCGCAGCGTTTTTTCCAAGCGCAAGTTTCAGCGCTTCCAATAATTACAGCCTTGACCATGGTCAGCGGCAGTAAATTTTTCGCAACCTTAAATCAACCTCCGTGCCAGGACTTGAAGAGCGCAGCGCAGCGCTGCGCTCCGCGCTTTCATGTCCAAAGTAATGCAGGTCAACAATGATCAAACCTTAAATTACACGGTGTAGTAACATCTCTTTTGTTCTTCCCTTTGTCTGCTTCGGGGCCAATCAGTCGGCAACTGATAATTGAAGATTTCGATTCATACCTCGGATTTATCCTACTGACAGCTGTATCATCAACGAAGGTCAAATTAACTTCTCACACAGCCTAACCTAACCTAAGCCTAAGCTAACCTAACCTAACCGAACAAACCTACAAACGCCCCGAGGGGTCACTCGGCCAGGATATAAAATTCGCCAAAATTATACTCGATTCACAATCCGACATGACCGCTTACTGTGAAAGCCTTGTTCAATGAAAAATGTTGAACTGCTCGCAGGTATTTACTCCGCCTTCTTCACCGCCCGTTTACATTAGATGAGGGCTGAAACCTATAATTTCCCAATATATTAATGCAGATCGTGAGCCCAACAAGTCTTGTTTCCGATATATACGATTCTTGCCAATTTATTTTCGCAATAACCTTTTATATATATTCCTCGGGGGAAAACTCGTTCCGATTCTGGGTGCTTTGCGCCTGCCTTCATTTTTCAATAGCTTGTTTAAACGTTATATATTACTCGGGTCATACATCATTCTCGTTCCTATGACTCGAATAAAAAAATCTTGCAACTTTTTCGCAAACACTGTGAGCCTTGAGGGGCAAAAACTCATCTACTTGTCAATCACTCCTTGTCGGGAAGCCCAGCGTTTTAATTCGCTGACAACAACGTCTTTATCTTATCATAACCTGTTGGCACTTGCGCTGAGCTATTTTCGTGGGGATATTCGTCAGATCATCGATGCATCAACAAGATTTGATCTTGATCGAATATCGATTCCAAGGAAATACAAACGAAACCTCTGTAGATCCAGGACTTGGAACAACAAAATAAAAAATGTTTGCCTTTGAAAAAGCGCACGATTTCCGCATGCCAAAATCGGCAAAATGGCATGCATACAAATGTAAAGCTTGGGACAGAGAGAACATGTACATTTAAGAAGTAGAAGAAGGTTCAGTCAGTCAGTCAGCTCTGTGTCTTTTGTCAAGACAGTAAGTATGTTGACATGGCAATTTGAGTTGAGCATCCTTCAGATTCAGCGTCTACGACGCTTCTACTTACTTGTTCTGACATGACAATAAAAGCAGTTGAGACGTTGAGAGATTGAGCAAATAAGCATGTAATAATATTAAGGCTGAGAGAGAGCGCCGTCAGTCAGTCAACGGCGGGAAGCGCAGCGTTTCAAATTAAATATTTTCTCAGGATTGTTGGCTATTCTCGTCGCGTTCAAAGGATGACGAAATAGAAAAATGCATTGAGATTTGAATCTTTTCCAGATCTGTTGCATGATTACGCCAAGCAGTTTTTATTTTAAACGGCACCAAAGTCTAACAAAATTATTTTTTTGCTTTTTTAGGCTGGTACGGGTCAAGCTCGATGGCCATTTCGCTCCTCCTCTCTCCGCTCTGGGTCGCCATTTGTAAGCGTAAGAGTACAAGACTGACTGCGGTCTTCGGAGGCCTTGTCGCCGCGCTCGGATGTCTCTTCACCTCCTTTGCCACGCAGCTCCATCAAGTGTTCTTCAGCTACGGGACCATTTTGGGTATTTATTTTTTACCATATAATTCTGTTGCGTTCCATGTAAAGAGTGAACTAATTACTCGTGATTATGATAATGAAATGAATGGGCAGATTAAATTAACTGCCCGCAGAAATTCCCGCGCCTTTACCATAAAAGCCCATAAACAATATAACTTTTATTATCACGTTTATGACCGTGTTTGATGAGCCTACTAATCTGATCAAGCGCGAACCGTTTCAGGTATCGGGGTGGGCCTTACACGTGACGCTGCGGGTCTCATGGTGGGTCAGTACTTTCGAAAAAAGCGGGATCTGGTCGAAGTGGTCCTTGTGGCAGCGTCGGGTCTTGGAATGATGGCCATGTCTGCCCTAGTCAACTATTCTGTCAGGTGAAAAAGTTTTTGAGCTCAGCTCTTTGATAACTTCATAATATTTTGTATAATTCGCTGTGACGCTGCGCAGCGTTTTGTATTTACTTGAGCACGACTTTTGTAACTTAATCAGGTCGTGAGGCCCCCTGCCGATGAGTGCTTGAATTTTATATAAACCATTTCGGTGTTCTGGGCTTACTTTTGTTTTTTTGCAGCGTCCTCGGATGGCGAATAGGCCTTCAAGCTGTGACAGGTTGCTTGTTTTTCTGCTTTTTCCTGGGCACTTGCTACCGGTCAGCGTCGCTTTACCATCCGCAGCGCCGCGCGATTCTTCATTTGAAGAACCAGAAACGAAAGGTAAAATTTCAACTATTTCTGCCCAAGTTTTCTCAACAGCTAACTAAATTCAGGATTTCATAGATCAAAGAAAAAGAAAAACGGCACTCGGGTCCACCATTTATAGACTGGACTTGCCTCCGAAGCAAAACCGTTCAAATCCTAATGGTCAGCAGTTCCTTGAGCGCTTTTGGAGTCTACGTTCCTTTGTTCTTCTTGGTAAGGGAGAAGCGCCCTCTGGTGGTCACTTGACCTTTCTTGACCTGGCCAGAGGTCAATGACCTTTTTAGAACTGACCCGAGGTCAATGACCTTTGTTGACCTGACCCGAGGCCAATGACCCCTGACCCCTTTTTGGTTATTCCAGGCGACAGATTTCGTTGAAGCCAAGGACCAGCACACCTTCGACCACCTGACGCTGCCGCTCTTGTACGTTTACGTAGGAGCGTCTTGGATCGCCGGTTGTGTCATGTTCGGGCTCCTCGTTGTTCAGCAGAGCAAAGACTGTCGCGTGTCAAAGCAGTATTTGTGCCAGGTCAGGCTCTAAAAACGCTTTTTTTTCTGAGAAACCTATTAATTTTGCTGATAATTGAAAATTTTCGGAATTCCACAGATCGCTGGCGTGCTTTGCGGGATCTCAGTTGGCATGTATTCAGTGGTGGAAGGTCAAAATGGACTTCTCATCTTCTGCTCAGTTTACGGCTTCTTCCTGGGCGGTTACCAGTATTCGCTAAAAGTCCACACGTTCGAACGTGTTCGGGCGAGGCATTTCCCGAGGGCTTGGGCTTTTATCCAGTCAGGCCAAGCTGTTCCGCTATTTTTTGGAGTCCCGTTAACAGGTAATTTCTGGTTGGCGGGAAACTAAAAAGCCCGCGGTTCAAGCCATTTACACACTTTTCATAAGACCCAGCGGAAATGAAAGTTGGAACGGAAATTAGTTACGTTCGCTCCTATGCTCATAAATTTTCGAAATTTTGCCGGGTCAGGGCGAAGGAGGAGTAAAAACAGTAAAAGTTATCAGTGCGGCTGCTGTTCAAGACGTTAAGCTGATTTTTGGCGAAATTGCGAGCCTCTGGAGTTGCCAAAATTGAGGATCGACGACAGCTTTAAAGATGATTTACCAACTTTTAAAAAAGTTATGGCGCCTTCAGGGCAACTGCTCATAAGTAAGAAAAAAATATGTACGTAATGTACGCTGCAGGCTTGAAGCGTCGGGAAGAGTTTAAGCGGGAAACATCAAGGAAAATGTGTGCACGTCGTAAACATGCAATGTAACAACCGGAAAAAGTTTCCCAGAGTCGGTGTCATAAAATAGTCGTTTTGTGAAAGTTGAAGGGGGAAACGTTGCAAAATCATAGGAAATATATTTGATAGGAGGGGGAAATGAAGATGAGTCAGATCACAGAAAGCGCGGGAAATGTTAGGGCAGGAGCGGGAAAAGTGTCCAAGTTTAAAATGCAAGGCTACAGTGCCGTTTGAAAAGAAGCTAAAATGCGTTATACTAATACAAGATTATACAATGAGCCAAGCTATTTGGTTAAATTTTTACAGGTTACCTGAACAGCTACTTCGAACCTTGGAAACCCGGATATTACGTGGCTGGCGCTGCAGTCTGTGTCGGGGCGCTCCTCCTCTTTTTGACTGATGTCCGAAAACGCCGAATGTCAAGGCGAAAATCTGCCAACAGTTCAACCAAAACGTGAGCACTTTCTTCAGTATTCAATTTATCAATTTTGAGATAGCGCGCCAAAATAGCGCGCGCGCGTGGTTTTTATTGGTACACATGTCATTATTGGTACATATGTAAAAGCAAATCTGGCTTTTAAAACTGCAGCTTTCAAACGTGGAATACAACTACGTTTGTGGAATAAGCTGCCTAAAGGTAGGAGATGCTGACCCAACTATCTGATTTTGTCTCCTGAAAACTAGTGCTTGCTTTAAACGGCATTTAAAACTAGCAAAATTTAATGTTTAATTATATTTTGATTTTTAGCCGCTTTTCTTAATGAAACCTTCAAAATTTTAGTATTTTAGCAAAAAACTTGTAGAATTCAACTGACACTAAAATTTGCCTTGATTTTACAGCTGCGAAACGCCCAGATCCCTAGCCTCACGAACCACATCCACAGCCCTCTCTTCGATCTCAACCGACAAAACCTCCTCAGCCTCCAGCTCGAGGTCAGCCGAAGTTCGCCGCCACCGCGACAGAGGGCGCTTCGGCCTTGGCCGAAGCCCCCTCGCTGCTGTCACAAGGGTCAATTCAGACTCCAGTGGCTTTGAAAGTGCCGCCACTACCAAAAGCGTCTTGTCATCTTCATCTTCTTGAACCAACGCTTCCAGCGTTTTTGGAACCTTCAAGCTCAGCGCTTTCCCGTCTTCAATGACCCAGAGCTCCGCTCATTTCCTCGGAGGTCACGAGTCGAAACGCTTCCAGCGTCGACGCTTCCAGTCAAAAAGAGGTAACTTACGAGGCCATTGCGGATATCCGCAACTTATCACCAGTTAACTTACTCAAAGCGATAAAACAGTTTCCCTTTTCAACTTTTCCAGCCACAGCCCACAGCAGCTGCTGGCTTGTGTCGGAAACAAGCCCAAACTTTTACCGCTTGTCTGATGCAAAAGTTGTGTTGTGGTCAGAGATGCAGCATCCGGACGTCAGCTCCATGTATTTTAAACGGGGAGACAGATGCGAACTAAAGTCGCCACAAGAAAGTTTCTCAGATGTTTACACACGTTTTTGCCATTTTGCGAACCTGCCCGCCTGCAGTCGGGGAATCTAGTCAACCTCGTATAATAATTTAATGTTCTGTTGTTATTTATATTTGTACAACTGCATACATATTCGCATATCTTTTTACATTTACCTTCTTGAAAACACTTGTACCTTTAGAAAATTCTAAGAATCGCTGGGACAGATGCAATCTCTGTATAAATAAAACTTAATTTTGTACCAAAACCCGGCACATTACATTACATTCATTAAAACAGCGGGCGGCTCGACGAAAAGTCACTCGAATCTTGTACAGCCAGAGCAGCGTCCCGCCTTCTTTTTTATGGGCATCTGACGACAAGACTACAGCAAATCCCAAAGGTGCCGGCTAATTTACTTTAATATGTATTATGCAAGTTGCTTGATGAAGATTACGTTTTGAAAATACCCGGGTAACGCAGGGTATTTCCTCCTTGACAGTCTCCAGGGTCACACCATATCAAATTACTCCCTGCCTAACGACCACTTCGGTTTTTAAAACAAAAAAGAGCGGGAAAATTTTCTAAAAATCTCAGTTTTTCAAAAATGCGTAGGAGTAAAAAAACCGCCTGTGAACGACAAGCCCGTCAAGAGAAAGCCAAAAGACACGCATATTTTTATTCAAGAATCATCAACCCGAATTCTCAGGCGGGAAAAAGAAGGAGTTACCGATGCCATCAAAAACACGCATTTTATTACTGTTGTGGGATTTAAAAGTAACTCGATGCGTGTAAATGCCGGAAGGAAGCAGAAGAAGAAGAAAAGTTTTCTGTAGTATACACGTGCCATTAATCCCAATGGAATCTGCCTTTTGGAAATAGTTGTCTTGTCGAGTGAGATTCACTTCACAGATTGGCGGGAATCCGACACTTTAACTTACATAAGCTCATTATAATAATTCATTCCGAATCCAGCAAGATTCAAAGAATCACGTACAAAAAAACAATGATGAATCTTCACTTGCACCATGCGGGAATCCTGCCGAAATCACGAGAAAAGATGCGGGAGGCAAACAACTCGTTTCAGTCAGTTTTAATTACTTTTGGCAATAATAACAAGAACAATTTGAAATTACCGCCAAAATCTATTGCTTCCGTGCTGAGCGCAAACGTTTTTATTAGGCGCGCTGAGGCGAACCAAGACGGAATTTTTATCGGTTCATCTGGTTCAATTAAGCCGTTCTTGAGTTACATGTATAATCAAACGGCAACAAAAGTAAGAAAAATGAACAAAGCCATTCATCTTCAAGAAAAAGAGCAATAAAAAAGTTAATTTACTACCTTGTTTTCTACGGGCAGATTTGGGATTTTTCAAAAGTGTAATATAAATCACTAATTAATCATGGCTGTGCTCCAAGCCTCAAGAAGTGCATTCCAAGTTGCATCTCTCGAAACAAATGGGCGGGAAAATTGGCTTCGAGCTGACGTGACGGAGGAGTCGTTTCGGTTCGAAATCTCTGCGATCTCCCGTTTGATAACGTTACACTTGAGAAAGGAGAAGTCGGTGCCAAAAAAGAGAAGTGTAACTCGAAACTTTGTGGCTTTGAAGAAGGTGAGTTTTTTCAAGTTTCCAAAAATGGCAAAAATCCCACTTGTTTTTAGTAGAGACTATGAAAAAAGCTTGATTAATTTACCATGGAAATTGAAATTGGCTTATCTGCGTGATTACGCTTTTAAGCGTTTCAAATAAATGTTGAGGGCCTCAGGTATCCTCAAGGACGGCGTTGGTTAAGGCGTTAAGAAGGGGCGTTCAAACAGCCAATTTGATGAGCTCGTAACATTGAAAACTATCTTGAATTGTTTGTACGTTTTATAACACGTTTTGATAGGGCCAAAGGACAAATTTTATGGGGTCGTTTCCAGAGATTGTGGCCATTGGATTTAACGTGCTAGACACTTTGTAGATTCTAGAGCCAGTTTCTAGTTTGGAATCTATCAAAGAAAACTGTATTAGGTTCTTCAAGGGCCGATTCGCAGAGGGGAGAAATTGCATCGTTTCTGTTGGGTTTGGGTTTCGCATCTGATTGAGTTGCAGTAAGATTCAGAGCAAGGAAAGCTTAAGAATACAAATTACAAAGAGAGAAGTCGATCAGTTTGGAATCTTGGAATCATGTAATCTTACGAGGATGACAATGGCGTCAGATGGGCAATGCAATCTTATGGTATCTGACTGCTTGCTGCAGTAGTTGTAAAATGGCAAAATGGCAAATCAATATGATTGCAGAGAGATGACATTT
>JAQGBJ010003072.1:0-13884 GCA_034698345.1 Sphaeridia pumilis
AGCGGCGACAGAAGTTTCTTTGAATTCGCCTGCAGCTGCTTCGACCATTCGGGAAATCGCATCTTGACGCTTGGCGGAAGCCGGACGAAGAAAAACGGAAGACTTTCTTCGTAGTAGCCCAAAACGGTTTTTCGAAAACTGCTAAACCGGTATCCATGGTCACTGACAAAGAAAATTATTGTGTTGTCGCTTCTGTCAACAGCGTTTTGAATCAGGTTTTGGAATTTAGCGTCATAGTTTTCAAGACCGTTGAAGTCGTCATGAGCAACAGTTGTGAACCAACTTAAGAGAAAATAAGGCACGATTCCATTAACGGAAGACTGGAAGTCGTTGATGTACTTCATCAGCACGTCGGCTTCGGTACCACCCGAAACACATCCTTTCGACCTTTTGAGGTTCCTTTTGTACGCAAGTGCAAACGGACGAAAATAGTAGTCGACAGGTGGCAGGACGAAACCAGTTTTCCAGTAGTTGAAGATTGCAAGGCTGGGAGAGTCTTCAACGAGCGAAGTTACGTATTTACTTTTGCTGAATTTTTTCCAGATGAACGGACACTTGTCGAGGCTGTCGCGTCTTTTGTGGCTCCAGCATGAATCAGGAGTTGCGTCTTTGTCTTCGAAGTTTGGAAACCCGCACATGAAGCCCATTGCATTCGGAAACGTGTTGACGCCAATTCTCGTGTACCCTCGAAGTGCCACAAAATCGTTTTCGAAAAGGTACCTGCGAGTTTGCGGCAGAGTTCGAATTGAGTTGAGTCTTGAAACTGCGTCGATTCCGATTATTAAAACATTCGGCGGCAGAGCTTCAGGTTTGGCAGGTGCATGTGTCGAGGTCGAAGTCGATCCACTGGACGATTTCACTTGCTTCGAACTTTGATTCCAATACTTCGCGAATTCGGCAGTTCGCTCCGAGAGCATACTTGGTTTCAGCGGAATTGCTATAAAGTCGATCACTGGGCTTTGACTCTTTTTTTGGCATTCTGTTCTAACAAATTCATGCTCTACTTTTAGGCCTTGTGGTGGAACCGGAGTGCACGTGGTGTTGATTCTGTGAAATCGAAAATCATGTCAAACTTCAGCATGCAGAGTGCAGAGTATTCATTTCGACATCCTTGAGTTTGCTTACTGAATCAAATTATCCGCGGCACTCGTGTAGTTTTCCAAAGATTGCGAAGTTCGCACGATGCTTCTGAAGCAGCACCTCCAACCTTTGCTTCGGCTTGATTTCCGGTTGTAGACTAACTTCTACAAAATTCATTGAAATATGTATTTTACACCTTTGTTGTTTTCGAACTACCGAAATACAGTTAATCCGACTTACATTGTCTTTTGCCACAATTACTGGAGCTTCACAAACGGGAATCGTCCCCTTTCGAAGAAACGGCAGAACGTCCTTTCCGTAAGCGTCCATGTCCCAAATTTTGCAACCTGGGGTATCCACCAGCAGAATATTCTCCGTAGAAAGTGAGCTGCGAACAATCAAAGCAACGAAATTATGGTTATGATAGTGATGAATACGAAACGAAACACTGGGATTTTACTGTCTTACTTTTGATATCTGCCGACTTCTGTCCACTCAGTATATCTTTGCGACAAATACCAGTACAAAAACACCCAGGTCAGGATTTTTAGCATCACGAGCCATTTTAGACACCATCTGTACTGCGACATGTAACCTCTCAACTTCATTCTCAAGAAAGACACGGGAGATTTCAAATGTCCATTCACAACAATCCTAAAACGCAAGAAACTATGGGTCGTCACCAAAGCAATCCATCTCAGACGCCATTTATATTTTCATATGTAACCTATGAACTTCTTCGTCTTCACGCAACAATCCAGAAGTTTTCAGCTGGTCAACAGAAAGCGAAACGTTTCCGGGAACACGTTTCACTATACCGAAACAGCAATCGAAAGACTGTGGATTAGCACTTGGCACTAGCACTTCTAACTTTTACTGTCCAAGTCACTGCATTCACGATTCAAACTTGCGTTGCCTAGGTAACTGCTGACAATGTTGAAAATGCTGTCAGCATTCGATCGATTTGCTATCGTGCGGTAATTTTGAAAAACGTTCAGTAAACAACAATAGAACCCATAGCTTTTAATATTCATCAACTTACTGACTGGCACTTTGAACAAAAGAACTGTGGACACGCAGTTTGATCATGTCAACTAAAAAATAAACCCAATGATCTACTTGATGCCTGAACACATGGAAACTTCAAGATTTTGACAGTCTACAATACAAAAGACTAGAAAACTCTGGCCCAACGACTAATATTCATCGTACAAGTCGTCTTCGTCTTCTTCATCAATATAGACGGGATGATTATTATGGATGTAGCCCAACTTCCTGGCGTAAAAAATCATTCCCGCTGCTACTAACATTGCCCAGAAGAAACCTCGAACTGCAGGTTTATCAACGATGCTCTCTTTTGGTGTTTGAGAATCTCCACCTGCTGATCCATGGAGCCATGAGGAGAAGGAGGAAGTTGAAGGTTGCCCAGCATCTCCTTGAGGACCTGCCAATAATGAAAATATTCGAGATTAAATGTCAAACACAACAAGCATAAACTGTGTTTATTGAATACAATTAATAAATTCTGCTTACCTGAACTTAGGTATCTCTGTGAGATTCGATTGACAAATGACTCTAGGTTCCCCAAGAGCTGGATATCTTGCATGAGGGGATTGTGCTTCAGCGGAATCTTCAAAAACGGTGCAAGGAACGAGTATGCCACGGCGTCCAATGTCGTCGGTGTACTTCCAGGCAGGAAGAATTCTTTGGCGCCTAATTTCTCGTTCAAATTCATCAAACAGGCCCTAGCTCGCTCTAGCACCGACGCTTCAACAGACTTAAGTTCCTGAGGTGATACATCAGGGTAGATTGTCTTGAGAACTGCAGTAGCACGGTCACGCATTCGTTCAGGGTACCACATTTTGTAGAACCATGGAAGTCTGTAGCCGTAGAAGGGACGAATGACTTTGTTGAAATTTTCTTCATGCATCCAGCTGTTAAATACAAATATTATTAAGCATTTCATCAGTTATTCGGATCTATTTCATACATAGAAACATACCAAAAGTAGTTTAGAGCTGGCAACATATCCTCTATAAGACGAAATGCATAGGTTAAGACTTCTGACGATTCGGTTGCATCCAAAGCAGAGTCGCAGTTGAAGTTCTTCAAAGTTTTGAAGCGAACAAAAAGAATTAATACTTCATGTTCAGGGAGCCGAGACATCTAAATACTGGCAGGAACTTTACCTTGGACTTTATGTGTGTTCCTAGATCTCTTGCAGAACAAAAATAGCTGCTCCCCTGTCGGAAATACGGAATTTTGTGTGACGGTGACTTCCAAGGATTACTGACGTATACCACTTTAGTGGGAGCACCACTGAACCTTGTTATTGCCTTCGAATGGAAATCAAATGTTCGTATGAATATTGTAAACATTACTTCAAATTAAAACACGACACAAAATTTGAAATCCGACACTTACCAACGATTGTAGCGATTCCGTATCAACTGAAGGTAAACCCCATTCTGCACCCCAAATGTACAAATGGACAATTTCCTCAGCATTTCCGTCATGCGCCATCACTACTGTTTAAGTTTTGTTTGATTGAGCGTCGATGTCAGGTCACATATAAATCTTCGTAAACGCAGGTTTTCAAAGCACCTTTTTTCAACTGTACTGCTGTTTGGCTTCAGAGACCAGAGAAACTGTAATATTTTAGTATAGTTCTCACTTACTGCAATCTATATAACAATTAATATAGCACATACCCATATGAGTCGGTTAGATATGCCAAGACTCTTAGTATGTCTTGAGGGAAGATATGGTAAGACAAGCAGGTGTTTTTATCTTCCCTGAAGTCACTTACGGATGCCACAAGATACTTTTTGACTAAGAATATCTTACGCTACGTTACGTGGTCGGGGTCAATTTAAACAAAAAGATACTTTTCCCACGATACGAACCTTGCTGAAAATCGACCTATACGGGTAGCATTAATGAACTTAAAAAGAATTATCGCATATGAAAACACTGCAATAAAACGCAATGTTTACATCACATCACAGCCGAGAGAGAGGAATTAAATGTGCGGCTTCGCAAGTTTCGCGCCAGAAGACCATTGAGTGTGGTGCAGCTCCTTTTGCACTATGGCAATCCTTGTTTATTCTGACGTCTGCAGAAAACGAAATGATGCGACTAATGAATGTTTTTGTTTACTTCTGCTGTCATCTTAACTTGAACAAATTCTGCTATACTGTTTCAAGAAATCCGAAATCCCAATGTCGATTCGAACTCAATTCACAAGTAGGCGCTGAAATTCCTCAGGTTAGTCAAAGTGTTAAATAGTTCTGCGTATGAAAAGTTTCAGGTTTGCTGCACCAAAACCGCCATTTCAAGTGCAAATTATAACTTGTCAACTCTGATAAACGCTTAGTCATTTGGAAATACAAGGTAACATAACTTTTTGCGTGCATTTGGCTTAATAAGTTCTGTAGAACTTTTTATCACTTGAAGGAGTAAATGTACCTATGTACGTAGCTAATTTCAGCTTTTATGTCTTCCACTTCCAGGCAAACAAATGATGGGGCATCAAAAGTACAATTACCGTCTCGCTTCAAGCGTAGCAAACAAACGAGGCATTCTTCAGTTTGAAGTGAGTCTCACGACTTACATTCACGAATCGACTCCGGAGCGGAGGTTCCAGGCCAAGCTCAGTTGTTTGCGTGTCGCCAGTTGAAAGTTGCTTGGTATTTATAGTATGTTTGCAGAAAAGGTAAGAATAGGGAATAGTCAGTGTTCATTCGTGTCTGTGACCAATGATCGGTCCACAAGTTCGCAACATTAATTTCATTGAAGCAACACGTGCGCTAGATTGTAGATATTTTTGATTGTATAAACTTGTTCTTCTGACTTTCAACAGAGCTGCGCCATTCCAGTCATCCTGTTGGCAGATATGAATAGCGGTGAAGTAAGTGAATTAATAAACAAGAAGATTTAAATTTCCAAACGCGTATGATTGTATTGATTCCAGTCTGACAAGATAATCCAGAAATCTGTCATAGTCAAGCGTTTGAGATTAGCGCAGGATATTTTTCGCAATTGTTCTTCACAAGTGTGGTAATCCCCGTGTCACCAAATAATGAAAGATCAGAGCAACAACTTCTCGTGCAAAAGATAACCAGGAATTGGCCAATGCAGCATCCGAGAGCCAAAAGTATAAATTAGATCGACGCTTTTCATAATCAGGATCTGTGCCATAGGTCGCCGTTGAAGAAACATGAAGTTCGCTATTGCTCTTTTGGGCCTTGCTGCCCTGGTTGCTGGACAAGGTAGGTTTTTCAAAAGTATCTTGAAATTTTAATTCTGGATGTAGCTAATGAAATCGTATTTTCAGCCACCCCCAAGGCTTCTATCACCCGTACTAACCGTAAGGGAGAAAGCTATCTTCCTGGAGACTTGATCTTCAGCGATGAATTCAACAGCCTTGATATGGAAAAGTGGCAACACGAAATCACACTCAGTGGAGGTGGTGTAAGTTTGAAACCTATGAATGTATGCTAAAAAAGTTCATTACTTTTAGAACTGATTAATATATTTTATCTAGAACTGGGAATTCCAAGTTTACTCCAACAATCGTCGCAACTCTTACGTCCGTAACGGTGTCTTGCACATCAACCCCACTTTGACCAACGATGCCTATGGTGAAGGCTTTGTTGAATCTGGTCAATTGAGCTTGCACGGAGGTTCTCCCGCTGACGAGTAAGTTGATTTGAAATGACCTTTCACAATACTGAGGTCCAGAAACAAAAAATAAATGTTCTGATGCAACTTTAGATGTACTAACCCGTCCTTCTACGGATGTGAACGTACTGGCTCAGCCGGAAACGTCATTAACCCCATCATGTCCGCCCGTTTGAGGACCGTCGAATCCTTCTACTTCACCTATGGCCGTGTTGAAGTTAGAGCTAAGCTTCCCGCTGGAGACTGGCTCTGGCCCGCCATCTGGATGTTGCCCCGTCACAACCAATACGGAACTTGGCCTTGCTCTGGAGAAATCGATATCATGGAATCCCGTGGTAACCGTAAAATGTTCAACCCTCAAGGTACCAACATTGGTGTCGAACAATACAGTGGAACCCTCCATTACGGACCTGCCTGGAACATGAACGGATTCGAAAAGGCTCACGTTGAAGTCAACACTGCCGCTGATAACGGTTTTGACCGTGGATTCCATACTTATGGAATTGAATGGACAGACCGTGAGTGACGAACAGTCGTGTTATCATTCGATATTATGAGATTTTATCACTGGCTAACTTCAAACTATTATAATTAGAACACATCCGTTTCACCCTCGACAACGCCGTTGTTCAGACTATCGCTCCCCCTCAAGGAGGTTTCTGGGAATTGGGAGAATTCGATAACAGCGCTTTCAACCCATGGGAAGGCAACCAAAACAGCTCCCGCATGGCTCCCTTCGATCAACCCGTAAGTTTGCCATTCGGTGCAGATTCCTGGATTTAAGGTGCTAAGAACTAATTGTAATATCTTTTCACAGTTCTACTTGCTCATCAATCTTGCCACTGGTGGAACCAACGGTTTCTTCCCTGATGACGTCACTGGTGTCCGCAAACCTTGGCAAAATCAAGGAGGCAACGCCTTCGCCGATTTCTGGGGAGCCAGAAACGAATGGTTGCCTACCTGGACCGGTGATGACTCTCATTTCCAGATTGACTACGTTCGCATCTACGCCGTCTAAATCTACTATTCTAATGTATATCTTGCTCGCGTTTAATAAATGATGATTGAGCAATCACCATCAATTCTCATGACATGTAACTTCTATTTATTGTCTACGGCTTGTAGGCCTCCATGTTCACATTTACCAACATGCAGTTGGCTCAGGATACATTTGTGGTACACCATCCGCCTCATATTTTACATTTAGATTTGTAGTTGACCATGCAACCACTAAAATGGCAATATTTTCACACTCTTTCAACGTAGTAACACATCACAATATTCCTTCAATGAAGAAGTTACTTTTCACTCATCATTATTCAGCTTTGTAAAATAAATACATATATGTAGAAGATCATTGACAATTGAGATTTTCTCGCCCTCAACAAATATGATTACAATATCAACTTTGAAGCTATGAACAACACTACCGACATTCTACTTGTATCTGCCTTAAAACAATCATAGAGAGGTAACACCTTCCCATTAATCAGAATCCAAAATCAAGTCTTCAGTTAAATACGAGATCCGATATTTATACTTGTAAATATTTAGATTGATACTACTTGAATGAGATTATGGCAGAGCGTTTACAACTTGAACATAGGCAACTGGGAAATAACCAGTTTTGCCTTCGACAGTTCCTTCAAACCAGTTGTCATCGATTTTCTGCAAAAGCTGAATAATCTGGCCCTCCTGTAGATTGAACAGCATCAGAATTAATTATTGACTTGCTGTAATATTATAGTTGTAGAATTGTAGTATAGCAATACACTATTTAACACATACCTTCAAGGGAATTTCTCCTGGGTTTTCAGCATCGAAATCATACAAAGCTTTGCAGCAAGGGCCTGTCGGGGCAGTTGGCGTTCTTGCAGCAGGAGACTGCATCCGATGATCTACTGGAGTAGCTGAAATTGTACCAGAAAGAATCACACCATCAGTCATATCATCACTACACCCAATGATCAAATTATCTCAGTCAGTTTAGAACTTACAACAAGCTGATTTGTTCGAGTTCTGTTGTTGTTGCCCTCCAGAATTTTGCGACCAGGACTGCTCATTTGGCCGATGACTTGGAGATGCCATTGGCGATCTCTGTGGTGTTACACCTGGAGACATGAAAGTTCCCACATTATTTTCTCTCGATATTAACTTATTAAATGCCATTAGGCCATAGTTCCGTTTTGTAAATGTATGTTGTCTATTAATTAACCTCCAGTTCCATGCTCGACGTCTAGATGAAGTTTGAGATCATGAACTGATTTGGGGATGAACTCCTTCCTAGGCTTCTCAGCTGCTTCAATTCTCCTATGGAACAAGACATCAATCACACTTCATGTATCTGTACTTTTCAACCCTTACGATCAATTTAAAACTTACTTTTCATTAAGTGTTTCATTCAAAGTTTCCAGCATGCTAGCGCAATTCCTGTGATACTCCAAAATGCTCTCAATAAATGCCGCCAGTTGGTTGACTTGTTCCACCTGAAAATCAAAATACATTAATTAATTAGCTTTCAGTCGTTCAAAATTTTCTTTGAAGGATTTTCAAACACTTTCTTACGTCATTTTCCAACAAATTGTGCATGCCCAACTGGGCAAGATGTAAACTTTCAGCAAATTTATCTTCAGCTGCTCGCAACTCATCATCTGAAATTTTCACAATCAAACAATTCTTGTAAGCTCTCGGAATCACCCGGAAATAAAAAAAGTTTGTTTACATCCACGCGCTACTCACTTCCAGTTTGACGCCTCCGCTTGCAATCAAAATCTAGTCGTCGGCCTTGCAATTTCTTCCTGTGGTGCTGCAAAATGTAAACAAACATCCGGGATTGCAATTATTGATCATGTCTGCAAAGCAAATATATAAGAAACAACCCTTTTATTTACCATGACTTCCTTAATGTCCTTGGTCTGCAGATGATGCAACGGCTCCAAGAAATTCTGCTTGACCGTATCGTCCAACGAATACTTGATGTCAGCCATACACTTGAACGTCTCTCCAGCCTCAACGAGGGCCGTTCCATAGACCGATTCATCGCCCAGCCGCCGCCCAAACATGGTCATGCATTCGCCAAGAACACCTTCAGGCTGTGGATATGTGCTCGCCTTCGCTTGACCACTCAACTTTGAAATCCCTTTGACAGCTGCCATTTTCGCACGGGATGTTGGATTCGGATGCAGGTATTCCTAAAGGCCAAATACGTCCGTCTATATTTTTTGACGCTTGTTTTCCAGGAGCAAATTCAATTAATTGATTACTAACCTTTGTTTTCAGCTGCAGATCTTCGACCAGCTCCGCCGCCGCATCTGACCTCCGTTCCATCTCCACAAAGTCATCGTCGAGCTTGGTTCCTTCAACGCCGCCAATCTTTTCGTTCATGTACTGATTGGCTTTGTTGATCTGCTTGTAGAAGCCCGAGAACGACATTTTGGATTTGCAGTATCAACACGTACTTGGCAAATATACCTGCAACATGCAATCAAAAAACCTCTGTAAAATCACACCTCCGTATAACGGCACATGTATCTTATTTCCAGATACGTTCCAGACGGGCAAAAATACACTTCAATCCAGCTCAAGAAGATTTCCAGAAGAAGCACAATGTCTACTTCGAACTCTCTACCAGCAACTCACACAAAACTTGCAAAATCACCTCACAAAGCTGCAGATAATCCTCCAGCTACTTTGACAGCCCTAATGAAAAATTTACCGGCACCCAAAGAACCCTGGAATTACTCTATTCTCCTCCATGAGCTCTGGGATGGAATCCATCCGCTAATACCCGCTCCTGAACAGAATAGCTTCTTCACCATACTACAACGGCCTACTTCGGTCATGAGTTTTGTCGTTCAAGGCCACACGAGGGAAAGCCATGAGTTTTAGGGAGTTGTTCAATCCTCGCGAATACATACAGCCCCAACCTTGTATTTCTGCAACTGGCCTACTTTTCTAGTTTCACCACAAGCTTACAAGGCTCCTTTCTTTCCGAACAATCCTCTTGTTATATACATTTTCTGATGATTCAACAGACAATCAAGTTATTTCAACAAACCTGAATCTCTTTAAAATGGACCTTGTTTCACCCTTGAAGACACTTGAGAACTGGATTGATTCCTTGTTTCAATCTACAAACTACCACTAAGGAATCTACTGCGGACAATTCAAAGGCTGGAGAAAGCGCGAAACTGCCTGCTCACTCGGCGCTGCTTCGAAGAGAACTGCTTCGCGATCATGGAGAAAGCTGCCGTCATATTCACAGCCGCCGCTGCTGCTATATGCTATCGACGTAAGAAAAACTTACAAGTGCCATGGTGAAAATGCTAGCGAATTTTGGCAACTTTTGCCTCCTTGTAGTATATATAAGTAGATTGCTTTTTGTGGGTGAAAGTAGGCGCGGTGGTGGACTATTGGTATACAGTCTGCTTTCTCCTGTAAAAATACACGTCTTATTTTGACTCTCTCTTTCTCTCTCTCTGCAGGAGGAAGGATTGGTAAAAGCCAAAGAAACTGATTCAGCAAACCAGCTAAATATATACACGTACGCCTACGACAACTTTTGGAACCAGTGCCTGCCTGCCGCTCCTGCTCTGCTGTATGGGAATCCATTGCTGGAGAAAACTGGAGTAGGTCATAGATATATACTCCAGGTCCGTCCTTTTTACTCATGCATGACCCTGTGGAAGAAGAAGAAAAAGAAGATTGGTGCAGTGGCTCGAATCTCTTTTATTGCAGGCCCAACAACTTCCGTTGCGCTCTGTCTCTGCTATGGCTCTCATGATGATCATCATTTCATGATGGCTGGCAAAGATCCATGAATCTCCAAAGACCTCTTCAGCTTCCATGGTACGTTCACATTGAATAAAACAAATTGCAAGTCCAACGGCTACACTATTACCACTAACAGTCTTATCATCAGCCGTCCTGCTCATGTGTCTTCAAAAACGCTCTTGCAAAACAAGCTTCTTGGGCACTGGAGGAATCGTTATGGGAGTCACGAACCGCTCAATTTCAAACGGCTCCTCTGCAGCCCGAACCTTGAAACGCTGGAAGACTGCAGAGATGAAGAGCGTCAACTGGTCCCTTGCAAGCGTCTCGCCCAAGCAAATGCGCTTCCCGAAGGAGAAGGGCAGGAGGCTTTCGTGGTGTTTGTTGATGGAGCCAATACTTCCGTCCTTGTTAAAAGTCAGGAACCGCTCAGGCCGGAAGGATTCTGGATCGCCCCAGGTCGCCTGGTCGTAGTGGGCGCTGTACAGATTGGGGAGCACGAGAGTATCAGGTGGAATTTCCCAATCCCCGTATTTGTACGTCGATGTTGTCTTGTGGAGTAGACTGCGAGGGAGGAGGCTTGAGGCTCGCAAGACTTCCAAAATTACCGCTTCGGTGTAGGGCAAACTGTGGGAATATTTTGAAGTTCTAGATTATTCCAGAATGGAATCCAGATCCTACTTCTAAAAGAGCTTAGGTATCTTATGGATACCTTGGGCGGTCGGCCAAGGAAGGCATGCGGTCATGCCCAACCGCTCCTTTGATCTCGGCATACATTCGGTCTTGGATTTCAGGGTATTTGGCCATGTATTGCATTGTGTAGACGATTGTGGTTGTGGTCGTCTCAGTTCCGGCAATGAAGAGATCGAATAGTACAGACTTCAAGTTGAGGACTGAAATACAAGCGTAAAATAGACTATCCAAACAGCGAAATCAACAAGTGCTCAGGTTAGTATTAGTAGCTAACGTACTTCCTTGATCACCATAGAAGGTCGAATTGGTATCCTTGGTCTCAGCAATCTCTTTCAGGAACAAGTCAATGTAGTCCGTGGGATCCTCCAAATACTTCTTAGACTCCTTATGCTCTTCAATGGCCTTGTCGAACATATCAAAGGAGGCTTTCATATAATGTCGGACGTGTCTTTTGAAGTTGGACAAGTACTGGAAGGGCTTCATCCACGAGACAAAGAAGGAGAGGCCGTCGATGAAGGAGAAGTTTTCGCCACTAGTTGCCCTGAGAATTTCAAAGGTTTATAGATTTTTATAGTGTTTTATAAGATCTCTGATTGGTACTTCTGAAGGGCTTACGCGTTCAAAAGACTTATGAGCTTCAAGAGCTCAGGGTCTTGGTGTTTGAACCGATGCCCTGCGATCATCATCCATAACACATTCAAAACAGCTGCGTTGAAGGTCAGGTTCAAGTCATTCGGCTCTCCATTCAATGCAGCCAAGGATTCCAACAGCTCCGAAATTTCTTGCTTTATAGTCTCTTCAATAGACTTTTTCCCAAAGCCCATGTCTCGTAAGGTTTTGAGGGTGAATCGGCGTTGCTCTACCCACGTCTTTCCTTCGTTCATTACAATGCCTGGAAGCGGAAGGAAAAGGCAATTAGACGCTCTTGTACATAATTTTCCCGGAACACCTACAGAGCAATGAAGACTTCCGGCGTACATAAGCCGCCGTACATCTGCACACTTCTTTCTCCATTGCTTCAAATGCATACTACTATGACGTTGTATGTATAATTTTCATTACCTCCAGTTCTAGGGAATGCTTGAGTTGGAATATGGCGACCACTTGTAGACATCTCAGCCAGGACTTCGCGGAGTGCTTTGGATCCGTTGACGACGACGCCTCTGAAATTACATTAATGTTCGAACATCAGTTAGCACCATTGCGACGTTTGATCTGCTGATATGGTATAGATCACCAAATTACCGATAGGAACCAAATTGGAAGCTGTAAAAGTCGCCGTATTTTTCCCGAAGTGTCATGAATGTTTCATGAGGCTTGCCGCCGAGCAGATGCAAGTTGCCCACCACCGGGAGCGTTGGAGGTCCTGCGAGATTCAAGTCTCATTATATAACATTGAGAATTATCGTCAAAACTTTTGGAAACTCACTCAGAGAGCGTTGTTTGATTACCTGGAGGCATCTTGCCATTTTTGTCCTTCAAATACGCCCATGCTAAGTATGCCAGAATGGCACAGATGACAACTTCAACCAACATGACCGTCATTTTGAGCAGTACTCTCAGAAAAGTTGAATGTCAACAATTTAAAACATAATTCTACGGTTCTACAGCTGTATTCTGCTGACAAGCGGAATCTGGATAAAGATGTGAGATGTGAATGAAACTTAATGCCAGTCAATTCATCCCGGACAAGGTTGTCCTTGAAACTGATGATAATAATGACAAGATGAGCGAATCTGTATATATACTTCCAAGATCAAATCGAAGATGAATGTTGATCAAACCTGACAATTTGTTTGTTTACATGTTCCTGCCATATAATAATCTGAAAGGTAAGATTCCAGCAAGATGCATATTTGGAACTGGACTTTGTACTCTGAACTTGAAGATGTATTTATTCCTTGCTCACAAATCAAAAGAATCCTTGTCCAGAGGCTGAGGTACTCAGTTTACATTGGACAATTCACAAGATTTGTATACAAAAGAAACTTATTTCAATGCACTTTCGTCTAGCAGCAACAATATCAATTGTTGAGATTGAGAAGGTAGCAACCAGAAGCTGACTTCAGTCAAATTGTTGAAAATTGCAGTTACTTTTAGATAGCAGACTCTTCAATTTGAAGGTAAATACATTGCTTGACGGCGTTCAAAACTTGGGTGTTTTCAACATGTTCCCACATCTTCAACTGTTTGTAGCTAAGGAGGATTTTGGTGCCACCCTTGGTGACGACAAGAGTTCCGCCATTTTGTAGGGTATCTCCTCCTTGTTCGTTGGCGATGCCGTCTTGCTGTAATTAATATGAGAGATTCTACCTGAACGTGGTTTCGTCAAGTTCTAAAACATATGAATACTTGTAAAATTGCTGACGCACTTCTAAAAGCGTTTTGTAAGCAAAAGGGTTACAACAATTAGCCAGAAACGCGGTGATGGAATAGTGCTTCAGGTCCAATGCGCCATAGGTCTTGCGGTCCAGGTCGAGATACAGTTCGCCTTGAAAATACCCGTCTTGAACGAATTCTTTCCAACCGAGCTCTTCGAAACCAATGCCAATTAGTCGGATGTTGTGTTCTGCGAGCAAGGGGGCGAGCTGAGAAGCCTGGAATACCAAAGAGCATTTCTTACATTCCAGTGAAATTGCCTTGAGTATATAATAGAAT
>JAQGBJ010003073.1:0-13884 GCA_034698345.1 Sphaeridia pumilis
TTGGAGAAAAGGCTCAAGTCTCATCAATCACGGGATCCTGTCAGTCCTTGATAGCCTTTTCGGATGGCCGTTCCGCCGATGCAGAGAGAAAGTCGCGGTGCTGTTCCACGGTTCCTTGGTTTCGCTTGAACATGTACGCACTTTGCCTGTTTGTCGTCGTCGAAATCTTGTCGAGAAAATGACGGAAGGAAGAGGACAATAATGATGATGATGACGGGGACGCTCCGATGTAAAATTTTGACTTGTCGCCCCGTTTCGGGGGAATCAAAGAGGGATTCGACGCTCCGGAACAGCCATATCAGACTGCAGAAAATTGTGAAATGGAAGGTAGAGCCGATAAAGAAGGAAATCCCTGTAAATGATCGACTTCCGAGACGAGAAATAGTCAAAGCCATAGGCTCTTCCACAGTAGAGCTGGCTTTTATGTGTTTTCTTGCAAACGCCGGTTGTAGCAAAACAAGCCCGGACTCTATGGACGGCGTGCTAATTGCCTCATTATACCAAAGCCTGGCTTCAGGAGAGCAAGACTGACCGGGCATTTGTCATGGACTTTTCCAAGAGCTTTTCGTGGTTGGAATAAATTGTATTGCTTTTCATGTAGTAGCCTGCCGAATTTTTCCACCAAATTGTGCACTCTTGTTTCCAAGTCGTAAACAAGGCGAAATGAGATACAGAAAAGGCATTGGAAATGCCTTAATTTCTAGAGAAAAGAGATTGAATCTTGCTCGGGCCGAGTGAAAGCAACGGTGTAAAAATACTGGATAATGCAGCCCCAAGGAGCCATGGATCACGTCAAGCTCTGGTTCTGACAATAGGGTAGGTTGGGTCCAGGACTTCCATTCCAGAAGGATCTTCTGGTTCTGGTCAGTCAGTTCAGGCGGAACATGGCGGTTTGAGGGATAGGAGGAGGGGAGGGAACGATGGTAAAAGGTAACCGTTTTCACACGGTCCCCTCTTACAGTAAGTTGCTCCTGGAGAAAGTTAATTTATGAGCAGTCAGATTTGCCTTGATGAGGATTGAGAGCATGTGTTGAGGCTCCAGATAATAATAAAAGTAGGTGTTTCGGAGGAGGAAATGCGGGAATTGGAATTACTCCCAGAGTCACAACACTACTAGGAGAGTTCGGAGTTCGGAGTAATCGGATTGATTCCTTCTTGTGCTGCCCCCATCGGAGGGGAGCCTAATTGGTGAATTTGATTGAATTGATTTGTTTCACGTTTCAGTGTTTCCTCCACACGGTGCTCCAGGTGGAGCCTACGGTCCAGAAGGTGCCATGAGTTACGGCATGATGGACGGCCAGATGCTCCATCGACCGCCAGGTGACCCCGCCTTCCACAACGAGGCCTACCACTACCCGCCCCAGTATTATGGCCATCATCTCTAATACAAAAACAACGCCAAGCTGGCTCCCTCTGTCTACTAGAAACTACCTACCGCCTAACCTCAACTATTCCGTATAAAAATACCATTAAAGTAAGTAAGCTTTTGATTTCTCATAACCTTTTTTTTTTTTTTTTAAATTTGCGGGTTCAAGTTACCATTAGCTGACTGGAGAGAAGCAAGTGTTTCTGAATATTTTTAAAATTTGCGGGTTCACGTTACTATATTGTACTAGCTGCTTTTGATTCAAAAAATTCAAAATTCGCGGGCATCAAGTTACTTCCAACTGAGGCTCATAGGATTGATTGGATTTGAAATATAAAATAATTGCCGTGCATCTGGCGTGCATTAGTGAGTGACTGGTGCGAATGTTTTGGGAATTGCATTTTGCATCGGGAACCCGAGGGGAGGCGTTAATGACTGTTTTTCGGTGGCTGAGCTCATCGCTAGCTATTTTAGACGAGAGCAAGAGAAAGTTTTAGACGCACACATACACACGAATCTATCAGACTTGTTCCATTCATTTTAATTTTCAGCATCATGAGTCGCCCATTTCTCCCCTCTAATTTCACTACTCTGAATTTCAAGGTCTTCTTCGTCTTCTCATATTCTACCCTTTTTCATAGTCCCCTTCTTCCTACATCCGAGGGAGGAAACAATGGCGCGAGTAGCTTCCAAAACCTATAATGAGTTTGATGGGGAAAGCCGCCGAGAGAGAAGGATTGCTCATTTGAGGAACGAGGGGATTTTTTTATTCATTTCCAAAAAGAATCTCCCATGTTATTTCAGTCATTATGATTCTTACATGTAATAGTGTAAAATGTCGAAAATGCTCCTGTCATACAGCAAAAGGGGAGGCTTTTATCTGAGGTTCCGGCGTGTGAAAATTAACGCGTTTTTACAAAAACTTTTTTTTTCTTTTTCTTCTCATCATGTTCGTCTATTCATTAAGATAGAAACTACAGATTTTTGTCTTTTAATGAAAGCAAACTTTTTCCATTGTTTCCCCCGTTGCTTGTACCTCTTTGAGGTTTGACTAGGAGAAAGCTACTCAGTCAGTCGAGTGACGATAAACATGACAATGACAATTGGTAGCCAAAAATTAATTATTTTTTCTTTTGTTCCACAGATTCGTACGTCATTTACCTACTGTAGCCACTTTTAAACCGATAACAAGAAATGCAAAGGATGACGATGATTCTTCACTAATTTCTATACTTCGGTGCTGGAATCAAAACAAAAATCAAGAGAGAAAGCAACGTGGAAGCAATCAGTAAGAAAAGTTGTTTCTCCAGTAGTGACGTCATCAGAAGAAGAGCAGAAACATCAAGTGTACATACAAGTAAATATATTTGTCGTCTCATTGACTGATGATTATATACGTAAGAAATACATAATTACAGGAATAGGAAGGAAGACGGAGAAAGTTGCAAGGTTCCGGAAGTTGGCAAAAGTTGTTCATTTTTGTATACCTGTAGGCGCGGTATAAGACAATTGCAATTTGAGTAATATAATTATGTAATTTAAGGTTTCACAGTTATTGTTGTATAAGCTTATAGATTTAAAAAAGAAAATGCTTTTTTGCTCTGTATCAATGTATATAAATAGTGTTAAGAGTAAGAGCATAGGCTTAATAACTTAATTTTTCAAAACTTTTTCCTTGTGTATAAAGTTTGTACGAGATAGGAGCGACGGCAGATGGCGACACATTTAAAGTAGAACATTATACACTTACATGACGAATCACCTACACATGAAATACGTACTAGATTTTAGTTTAAGCATGGATTGATCTGAATTTCTTGTAGATGAGTTCTTTTTTTCTCTGAAAATTGTTAAAATTGTCATTGGTAGAAAGGAAGAAGAAACCGTGACTGTGTCGTGGTTAAGCCGCAGCGCCCTCTGTGAGAGTAGAGGGCGCTGCGGGCGGAAGGAGGAGGAGAAGTTACCTGTACTAGTTCACAAGGTAAAGGCATGTTAATCATAGGGTTCTGTTTGACCCATGTGATTACTAAATTAGGGAGGAGCAACAGCAGCGCCTACCAGTGGCAATTGTGGCAACTGTAATTATATATGTTGTAACAGGGTATCGTTTCCTTGTAATTGAGCAAGATTTTTTCTCCTTTACCTGCTTGTAGTCAGACAGAGTTGAGTTTCTATAAATTAGAAGTACAGGCAAATGTCGTGTTAAGAGACTATTTAATGTAATGTACAAGAATTGCGTCAACAAGTACGACATACCGTGTGGTTGTAACTATTATTATTGAGTGAATGGCCGTGTGTTGTTGATGGTTGACGTGGTGTGCGTGTTGCTTAAAGGATCATCAAGAGAGAGACTACACTCTATACACACGACGTCTATAAAATGCGAGCTCTTCTAAAAGAGCATTAGAAGTAGTAGAAACCTGGGATTTTTATAGTCTCAGCAAACCGACGTCTCTTGTATCCGTTTTGATGACCTCTGTTTTACCACCATTAAATATAGGATAAATACTATAATTGTAGGTTAGGTTGAAAAGCTAAGGTGTCGTCGTCTAGCGTAAGTACATGTACACTAGATACGGTTTAGTAGTGTTCCAAAATGATAGACGTTTAAGCTATACTAATGTAATCAAACAACACTATATTAATCATTACAATTTATGATGGAGTTGAGTGCCGATTAAATGATTGGTGTACTATGAAACGGTTTAGAAAAGTTTAGTCGTCGGATCTGTGGAATTTTAAAATTCCCGGGCTTTAGTAGCCGACTTGTTGATCTTATAGTTTGGTAATTGTTTCAGGAAGATGATATTATTCCTTAGGGATTCTCGTTTTGAAAGTGGCTTTAATTACTTCGAGGGTCTAAAATTTTAAAATTGAGGCTCTACAATTAAGAAATGAGCTGCTTGATAGTGTTATAATCTTGTCAAGATTCTCGGGCAAATGATCAACGTTTTATGAACTCTCGAGCATGAAGAATTAAAGGTTTTGATGGCCTACTCAACATGAAATATTCACAAGGAGATTTTAAAACTTTTAGAAAAGCTGCAACGTCAGGCAAATAGAAAACAGATGACCGAAGGATCAACTGACTGACTCAACTGTGAGCCGACGACGAGGAAATATATAATAGCGGGAATGCAGAAAGATCATGTTAAGAAATGGGCAAACGTCATGTGTTTTTTCAGAGGTCTCAACTTGAGACGTCGGCTCAAAAAGCATAAGAAGAAACACAGTATTATCTCTTGTCTTTTGGCTGGCTTATATCATGGACTTTTGGATGAGCGCTTACAGAAAGAAGAAGAAGAAAAGTTTTTGTTGTAGAAAGGCTGGTGGCTGGCGCGCTGTCAATTCTTTTGAGTGACAACTGCGAGAGAGAGAAAAGGAAAGAAGAAGAAGAAAGATAACAAATCTGGATAACTTTACCAAGATGACTTGAAGAGAAATTGCCGACTAAATTTTTTCCATTTGCTATATCACTTGGCACAAGGAGAAGGCATGAAGTATTTTTCGTCAAGAAAAAGTCTTAAACGGTTGCGGCCATTACGAGGAAACTTTTACAGACTTTTGTGTGAATCGGATTCTCAAACATGTGTACGAGATGAAGCTTATGATGATATCTTGGAATCTTGACACATGGAGCGAGATTTGGATCTGGCGAACAACTTCTTATTCTGGACGTGACGGTATCGTAGAATCTTGGGGAAAATTTGCGATCAAGTGCGCAAGATTCGGCTGATTTAGGTATCTGAAGAAGCTTGAAGAATTAAAAATATATTATATGGCACAACCGGAGAGGAACCAGTCCTGAAATTTGTGATGGCGTTTATGCATAAATATTGTGTGATAATATTTCTGTTCCTTCAAGAAACTGAAGAGACTTCCCGTCGAGATGAATTTACACGCATTACAAATAACATGGAAAAAGCAGGAATTCTCCAGCGTCCCTACTTTATGAGATGTGACAAGGATAAACTTGAGCTTTTTTATTCTCACTTTAGTTATATAAGATGATGTGATGTTGATCAAATGTGCAAATCAACGAGTTGGTGCCAGGAAAAACATGACATTCGGACAGGAGAGACAAGGAACAAGAGGTTTAGATGTAACGTGCGCGCGCGGAGCGCGGTGCTAATTTACCGCCATTCGCGTGTTTAAATCTTGATTTCACCTGACGTCTTGTACCTTTCTTCTCTCTCCCAACTCCCAACCCAAATGCATATAAACTTCAAGTGTCAACTGGCTTCTGTTTGCGCGCTGAAATGTGAGGATGAGTTGGGGGCGCTGCTGAACGTGGACGTCCTGCAGCGCCCACCTGGGATCCCACTATGGCTTTCTTCTTCTTCTTTTTTAAAGTTATCATCCAGGTGATGTAGGAGCTAATCAAGCTCATAATTTTTCTGAGCCTCTTGGTTCCAAAGTTGCATGATCCATGTAATTACCGTTGGTGCATTTTCTCCATTGCATGTCATACGAATTAATATTTGACAATAATAAAAGTCATCTGGCGACATGAGCTTGGTTAGGCTTCGTTGAATCCTTTTATTTTCACGTCAACTTTAATACCTTGACTTGTTGAGCTGTTGAACATTTCAACAAAACGACGACGAATTCTGACATGTCAACATGCAAGGGTGTTTGAAACATAATTTCCTCTCTCTTTTCCGCTTTTTCCATGCCTGGAAGGCAACAACCAACCAACAGCAACTGACACACGTTTCCTTCTGGATTCGGACCTTCACAAGTTGAGGTTCCAAACCAAGTGTCTGATGGACGAGTCGTCGATATCGGCGGAAAACATGATCCATTTCATTATTACAAGCATGTCAGTGAACAACACATGTCATTCGTTTCCGCCCAGTGTGGAAAAAGTAGAAGCAGCTTAAAATGCTATGTGTTCTCTCACTTTTAGTTGCTGATAATCATGGTCATTATATTATCCCTTTTTCACTCCGTCGACATGAACACGAGTCAATTCAATTCATCAAACGATCGTTAAAATTGCGTGACGATTAAATACAACAAAGGCTGAACATGTATGTGTCAAAACTAGAGAAAATAGCGCGTTAATCAGGGCGGCTAAAGAAGTGGAAATTATGCTAGACTTTGGTGCCGTTTGAATGCAAAAATCTTTAACAGAGTTGAAAGTATCAGATAGATCGTTCATAAAAATTTGATCAGTAGAATTCAGTTGCTACTGTGGTTACCTCGTGGTTTCATTTTCTGATTGCTTCAGACTTTTTAATCAAGACATACCCAAGTAACCCAAGACAATGGATCGTGATCGAGTCAATTGACTGAATCAAAAGAGTCTTCTTGATGATCATCAGTTTCATTATCAATGCCTACGCTTACATTTCCGCCTTCCTACTGTTCAGAACCAAAGTTTTTTTAAACGCTTCTTGAAACTTCTTGACTTTATCTCCTTCCCACTTCTTTTGTTTCCTCCATCAGTTTTTTGTGAAAGCCCATCAACTTTTTAGCGATCTCAAATATTCGTTTGTTCTTGCTCACACAGCCTCAACACTCTTCTGTTCAGGTGCAATTATCTTTGAAATGGATAAGAAGAAGAAGAAGCTCTTGAACTTGTATGATACAAGCTGTATCTTGTATCATGTTCGTGGCTCCTCCCCCTGCCGCCGTTGATTAAGATACGCGAATAATCGTGATCAATCCAAGACGTCCCAGTTGGTATTGATTCATCAAAGAGCTTGAAAGAAGAAGAAACTCATCATCATATCTTGCACCGCTACCTGTTCTCATTACAATCGACTATTGAGAAGAAATGAGCGCTGATATTATTTATTAGACAGGATGCGTAATGATATCCTGAATTGGATCTCCGAATACAAGTTCGAGTTAAACTTGTACCAACTTTTGTAATTGCGTGTGTAGCTTTTCTGAGAGTGAAATGAAAACGAAATTACAAGAGTCGGATATATCCCGGCGTATTAAATGTCCTCTCTGCGTTTGATTGTTATCGCTTGACACTTTTTTGGCTTCTTCCGACAGGTCTCTCCGCTATTAAAAATACGTTTCTTCGTTCATCCGCCCCGTTTCGGTTGTCGTCCAAATCCTCGCGGTTATATTATATAATATGAGGAAAAATATAGTCATGTTCTTCTTCGCGTCCCAGTCAGTTGCTATTATCCGCCATTCAATGTTTCCCTTTTCCTGTTGTTGATGTTGGAATTTTCTGCCTTTTGTATATCCTTTGTTGTTATGGCTAAAGCGGCCATAACGTGATCCGTTTCACAAACCCTTTACTACAATTATATGGGGAAAAGACTGTTGTGAAGACTAGAGGACGTGGACATGGCCGTTTTGTAAGACCAAGTCTTCCGACAGCTAACAAGATTACATTTCCGCTCGTGTCCGGATTTGTGTATTTTGCTTGTGGCTGGTTGACGTCATCCAAGAAGGTACTATCAGGAACAGTGTTTTTTTATTCAAGAGGAACTTTGAAATTTTGAGCTATTTTGGATCATTTCAATGGTTTTTTAAGATATATACATGGCGGGAAAATATATATGCTTTTTGAATTGATGCTATTGCGTTGTGCCGTTTGGACTCAACTTGTGGTCTCCGCTCAAGTAACATAAATATTGATCTGGTTCTGTAGTGATATTTTGCGCCATATATATATATACCACATAATTTTTTCAAATCTTTAAGACAGCTTGAATCTATCTGCCAAGTTAGCGCAGTGTTGAAATTATGAAACAAAACGGCACTAAAATATAGCATCATTTTATTCCAACTTTACAAGCTCTCCGTAAAATTTTAAAATTGCGACTTCGTGGGATGACCTCAGCAAAACGTTAAATATATAGTTTAATTTCTATCTTTGGTTAATTGTAATTACACACCTGTCCACTTTACAATTACAAAACCACTACTTTCAAACCAAGGTTTCATGTCAAATGGTCTTCTTATACATTTCTATACGCCGCTTTTTCCCGCCTCCTGTCATCCCCTTGGACCATGTGACCCAGGAAGGAGCAGAAAGGGTCATTTGAAATCACCGGGTTGGTCCTACTCCTTCCCGGTTATTAAATGGTCACCGGACCCCGTCATTACTTTTATAGGTTTGCGGTCAGCGGTAATCATGAAACCCGTAATCATGAGGCTACAGAAAACACATATCAAAGAACCCATACTGTTTCGCCGGCTTTTTTCTCTATTCATTCTTCACCCAAGTCTATTTATGGTCCTGGCCACACCTACAACAGAACAAAAGGATCCACAATTTACACCTGGGCTAAATCGGTTTTCATTAAACCGGTATTGTTCAAAACCCACATGTACGTAATGCCAAAGAAACGGAGAAATTCTGGGGATTTCCAAATGAATCATAGACTTTCTCTACAATTGATAAAATGGCGCTTCAGGCAACATCAGGCCGTAAGGCCAGGGAGGAACAAAGCCTAACAAAAATAGAACCTCTGATAGCCGTAAGGTCAAAGATCAAACTGAACAAGGACTTGAAACGAACTGAAAAGTAAAAGCCTAAAATTATGTGGGTTTCAGTACGAAGACGCTAAAGAAATCGATCCAAAGGCAACTTCAAAGGCCACTTGGTCCTCCGACCCGTTTTGCAAAGCTTCTGGTGCTGCTGCCTCAGTCATCCGCCGCGCCCAAGGCTGCTTTTACTATGACGACGGCCTGGCGTTTCTGGATCCAAACGCCATTGCCAAGCTCGCTGAAGCCGTTGACGAGGACCAAGATCCGGAATTCAGCGAGGAAGAACTTGACAGAGGTTTCTGGCTTCAAAACTCCAAGTTAGTTCAAGAAGAGGCCGACGCTGTCGCTGAAGTAGCTTGCGTGTCTAGCGATCCTTCGAAGAGAAAGCGTGGAGCGGAGCATATGCGAGCCCTTTTGAATCTGATTGTACCGCCGCGGGAATGGAAGTCGGGTAATGGGAAAACGTGGCGACAGGTTGTCTCCAATAGTCCTGGAACCTTTGAGGACTTGTCCAAACTTCAGGTCCGGCTTGACATGTACCTGAAGCAGTTTTCGGCTAAAGAGACTGGACTGTGTCCAGTCAGACATTACTTGTACTCGCAGGTGTTTGGTAAGTTACTGACTGACATGTCGACTGCGAATGACTAAATCAGTCTCGACTGCTCTTAATTGCCTTGATGAACACGTCTTTTTTGTTGATTGACCAGACGAGTTAATTCGCCAAGTGGCCCTCGCGTGCCTGGAACAAGGCGTCCTAATGCTTCGCGTCAGAAATGATGTCCGAGACAGCATCGAAGAATACAAAAAGCTTTTTGCTAGCTCCACGTCCTTCAAAATTCGGAGAGAACTCAAGCAAGAAGTAGCTAATTCTGAATTGATCCACGAGATACGTAGGACCGAAGCAGAGTTGAGCGACAAGCGAAGCTGTCTGGAGAAATTACAGGAAGCGTATAGTCAAGTTGAGGAGAGAAATGTCGAGCTATTTGAACAATTGAAAGCTAAGCATGAAAGACAGTCTGACAAACTTAAACGAGAGAACAAGGAGTTGAAATCCAAATTGGAAAGTATTATTTTGCAGAAACGAAACTGACTGAATAAATATGGCTATACAATGTGTACGCGTTGAGTCGATCAAGCGTAACTAACGTTTCTGTACATGAGACGCCATCTATAGTATTTAGTTCGAATCCTAAAATCAGATACATTCAAGAACCCGGCCTGGGCAAGGCCGTTTTGACGTTTGTATACACTAAAACTTAGGTAATATCAGTCTAAACTTGTATGACTGTTGTCTTACACAGAATAATGAACATTGAACAAACTGAGGTTAACACTCAAACATGCATTAAAAATATCACAAAAGATTCAAAAGAATGACTTATGTCTGCGTTGTGTTGAGAGCTAATTTTCTTAAAACAAGTACTTTAGTGTCACTCTTGATCAGGATAGGTGGGAATCTGTTTGGATTAATGTCGATTCCTGTGAACCCATCAACTGCAATTTGCACTTCGTGGGTTTCGTAGAAGGCGTATCTATTCTGCACATTATCTGCTTCGAGGATGAGATGAGAGAACTCCATCATTTCTTTGGATCCTGGCTTCAAGTTTTCTGTTTTGTTGTACCTGGATAACACAGTTTTCAAAATTGAATGGCGGTACTGGATTGTGAATTGTATATATATGCCAAAAAAAGTAAACTGATGCTTCATACCTCCATTGGGGTGAAGTTTCCAGAAACCTAGAGATACCGGTCTGGGCTGCATACACGTCGATGTGAACATTCATTTTAGCGTTCAGGGGCTCCATCTGCTGTAGTTTGAGTAGGGCGCTGCCTCCAGGGTAATTCTTGCTGGATACAATTAAACTTCCGGTAGAAAAGACTCCGTTGACAACAATGTGGAAGATGACACCCACTGAGATCAAGGCGTGTACGAAACTTTTGCCTCTGTTGCTCCAAAGTCGGTTGCAAACCGCTGCGGCAGCGATATTGAACATCGGAATGACATAGAAGATAAATCGAAGTTCTTTGTGAGGTAAGAAACTGAAAAAGAAGACGAAGAGGAAACAAGGTGTGAAGTATCTTCTGATCTTCTGGTCCATGAAGACACCAAAAGGAAGTAGAATGAAGGATGATGCCATGGATCGAGGTAAGGCGTCGTAAAAGTACCAGGCAAAGGGTTTTATCTGCATCAAAACAAAAATTAGTTATACTGTAGTCAATCCAAGACCCTGGGGCAAAGATGTCAGATTGGTTGGAACTTACGCCCCATTTGTGGCTTTGATTCATGAAGGTGTTGAACCAAAACACCTCTCCTTCAGGCCACAAGGGTCTCTTCCAAAACACCGAGTCAACGGCAAAAGTTAGGATGACGGAGACGAGAAAGAATGGGATTCCACGATTCAAGCATCTAAAATAACGACATGAAATCTTAATTAACAACTTTTGGGCTTCAAACGTTAGCACCCTTTAAAGGATATTGAATGTCATACTTACTTTCCGATGGTCAGCTTTCGGCGATACAGTTCATAAATGATCACTATGCCAAACAACATTGCTAGCTCTGATCGGAATACAACAGCAACAAACACTCCGATCTCAATCATCATTCCGTTTCGCCCTCTTAGCCAGCAACTGTAGGCAAACAGAACTGCAGAATCAAAAAAGCAATTAGAAAAGACAAGCATTCCAGTTGATCTCTTCTGAAACTCGCAACATACCTGCTGGCATAGCAAAGGTATTCGGTAATGTTCTTCCCATGTAGAACATGATGTGGAATTGAGACGCCGTTATGATTACCAGCCATAACGCCAAGGACTGTCCAAACTCCTTTTCAACGCTTTGACGGAACTTTCCAAATGCTTGGATAACAAGTTCACTGAGACAAATGCGAACTGAAAAAACAAATTTCGCGTTAAAATATCACTTTCAGAATTTGAAGTAGCTGCTGATGATCAAGCTTACCAATGTACTGTGACGCAAACTTGCTGAAAGCCAGCTGAGAAATGAGCACCACTGGAGCTGAAAGAATAGCGACAACCAAAGGTCCTACGAATGTCCTTGGCACAACCCCTGGAAACTCCAAGTGGTCATACTGCAATGAAAATCAAAATATGGGTGTTATGACCAACTTTCAAATAGGGTAAGGATGTCGTCGTCTTTTAGAATATCTTTTCCTTACACTTGACAGATTCGTCCTATGATACAACAGATCATGAATTGCTTGAAGATTGAAACTTTCTTCGACTTTCGTCAACGGTGCTGTAACAATGTGTAGAATTGAAACTATTCGGAGTATCCATTCCGGCGAAGGCTGGAAAACTCTGCTTAGCAATGAGACACTGGATTCTCGTCTTCGATGAATTTTTGGAGATTCCGATCCATCTCGACTGATTTTCTCATCACTGGCTGCATCAGCTTCTTTCGAACGCTTACTTGGGCGCCGCATTTTGAAGATAGCAGTTTTGGCACAACCTGCGTAGCAATAAAAGTTAATTGGACAACTATTCTTGCTGGTTGGTAATCGTTTTGGTAAAACGAAGAATATGTCAAAATCTGCGGCTTGATTTCATTTTTTCTTTAACGTATCCTTACCCTTTAAATGACGAAAAAGTTTCAGCAGCTGTCACAGATGAAACCATTTAACACTCAACTGTTAGTCGCTGACAGGTCAAATATATGTTCAGTAGACCCGCTTTTTGCTTTAATTAACTGGAAAGCATTAAATGTTCACATGTAAACATTGTGCTTCACAGGGCGATCGAAAGACAGTTCTGCACATGTGAGCGACGAAAACATCCTCGTTCGTACGGGCGTCCATAGCTTCCAACAAACCTCCACGACCATTTGTATGTTTCGGAGCCCACTGTATTAGAATTGCCCGTTGGTCGTGAGATTGGCTTCCCGAGCTAGGGAGTATTTTTTTAGTTCCCTCCACTCCTTTCTATTAACCACCCTTGTTTTCTGTGGGTTTGAGGGCTTAGTTCAAGTCCGTCTATTAAATTAACATTCAATACAAAGCGAACTTATGGGTCATCATTCGAATTTTGGTTTTACGATGTTCCATTGAAAACAATTTCAAGGGGTGAAGCTTCGGGCACAGGTTGATATGAGTCAAGTCATTCAATGGGTGAAGGTAAATTTCTAAATTGAAAATAAAAACTCAAGTGAAAAAAAAGTGAAAAAATGAAAACTAGAAAGATCCGCAGGTCACTTTTAACGACCAATATTTGAAGCTATGCAAACATTGTATCCCAATTCTTTGTATACATTCTCCATCACCACAGGACTCTCGCACCCGTTCTCGGTCTAGCGGTCGCTCCGGATCACGCTCCATCTCGCGTTCCCGGTCCCGGTCAACTCTGAGATCTCCTTCCTACTCTCCATCTTGGTATATAACCAACTCGCCAGCCAGAAGTTTATCTTCCTCGCAAGACAGGCCACTACCCTGAGGATTACTTCCCACCTCCACGTCCGCTCGCGAAACGCTTACGACCACGGTATTTAAGAACCAGATGCAAGTACTCTAGTTTACCGTATCCACCGTTCGATCGAGCCATGCGGCCTCGGTTAAGGTTTGGTCACGACTTTCGTTCAATTAGATATTAGGTTATCCATTTACGCTAAGGCTACAATTGTTTGTCATATCGTAAATTATCGTTAATAAACACGAAGTTTTCTCATCATGTTTCTTTTATTCTCATCTCGTCACCCTCTCAGGTGACGAGACTTCTATAACCGCCGATGAAGGGTTGAATCTAATGAACTGACAACATCAACGTTTACAAATAATTTTCAAAACCTTTTTTTTGACGGCGGCATTTGTTCAACATACAATCTTGGTCAAAGAATTGTTCATCAAATATTATCAAGTAATTGGCAAAGAAAATAGGATATCGCCCAGGTGGCCATGTACTTGTGACCGCATCAAAGCTCCCGTAGGTGTAGCCTCCCTCGTAGAGTTTTATGGGAAAATCAATTTTTAACTTCAGCCATCAACACCTTCGACTTACGCGAAGCGTTCCATGGTATCGAAAAGTTAATCACAAGTCGGATTCGTT
>JAQGBJ010003074.1:0-13881 GCA_034698345.1 Sphaeridia pumilis
GACATTCTGTCGAATAAGTCCAACATGTTGTCGGAAACAAACTTCCATTCATGAGTAGTGAAGTATTCCAGCGATGTCACAGCCTTGTTCAACTTGCTGTACACCTTGAGCATTCTGTAAGATGGTTAATATTCAATTACCGATGCCGAAAACTGTCACATCTCATGAAAAGATTAGCATTTAACAACATTGGGTTCGAACTTACATAGGTTTCTTTCCAGCCAATTTAGCGAATACATCCATGATGTACGCCGGGACATAGTGAATCAGGAAGTCGTTCAAGTTATTCCAAAGACGATTCTTCTTGAAAGCGCCGATCCCGCTAGGGTACCAGTACACATCATTCAGCGGGTTTGCAAGTAGATGCCGGAATCCCCAGCTTTCCAACTCACCCCACAAAAGGGGATTGTGAGTTCCCGTACAGCAATTATACACTGGGATAGTCTCGGGCCTGAAGATCAATTAGCAATATTAATACCCAATCCGGATTTAGCACGAGGCTAATGTCATTTATATCGATTTGCTGCACGTACTTGGTGATTGCTGTATGCCATGCCGAGGAAATGATCAAGTTCACCGGATAGTCCAAGGGAATCAAATCAGCAACCTTTTCACGATGGCACAGCAAAGTCCGCAAAACACCTTTCCCACAAGCAGCAATTAACCCAGTTGGACCATTGATATTGTCAACCCAACCTGCTACAGGTTCTTTCAAAGTGGCAGTCACTGTAAGACAAAAACATCCGTAATGCATCTTTTACCCATTATGCCAAATGTATCTACAATTAAAAATAGTTTTCAGATCCTCACCAATCGATGGACGTACGATGCATATTGGTAGAGCGCCGGTTTCTTCGCTCAGCAAATGTTCCGCCAGCGCCTTGGTGTAAGTGTATGTATTTGGTTTGTTGCCTATTAAACTGAAATACAAAGAATCATAAAAACATTAATAATAACAACTTTAGCGTCCTTCCCAATCTTCGTCAGCGACACTCGAATCGAAACTTACTGTGGTGTGATGGTGTTTACTATGTCTTCATTCATCCACTGTACACTTTCAATCAGCTTGTGAGGATCTATCGGAGGCGGGTATATGCTTTCCTTGATTTCCTCATGGTCACAATTCGCATACGCTGTAGACACATGCACCAAAGCCTGCAACAAAGTTTTGATTACCATCAACCTCTTGATCCCTCATTCCAAATGCATCCACTGCTCAAGAGCCAAAGTTACTCCTTGACCCAACTTACCGCTAGATTCTTGATCTTCTTGCACAGTGCAATTATTCGCTGAGTACCACACACATTAACATTAATAGACAACTTGAGTTTTTCGTCAAATTTGACAGTAGCAGCAGAATGAAACACGACGTTCACGTTCTCAAACAACACAGCTTGGTCTTCTTCACAAATTCCTAACTCATCTGAAGTTATGTCACCGGCAATTGGAATGATTTTCGATAGCGCGTCGGGGTTCTCTTCTCTCAGCGTGTCAAACAGCTGGAATGAAAAACAAACAATCATTACATTTCCGTCATATTCCCAGCATCAGAAAAGCACATTCCTAACATGACTCCACACTATTTGTACCCTCCAGCCTCATGAAACTCCATTTCAACAATTTGTTCTCAAAAACCCGCCGACTTCTATACCATGCAATCCACCACCACCTTTTTTTCACGTCCACCTCCCTCGACACTCCAAATTCCAAAATAGGTCAACTTACGGAATTGTCAACTAGATCAGTAAGTCTGGACTTGACATCTGAGCCGGATTTTGGCCGGATGAGGACATAGACGTTTTTGATAGCTGGACATGACCTGAGTAGTTTTTCGACGGCGGCTTTTCCCACGAATCCAGTGGCTCCAGTGACGAAGACACTTTTACCGCGGTAAAACTCTGCAATTTCGGACCCCGTTTTGCACTCCATGGCAGCGGCAGCTAACTGATGGTTATAGTTGACCGACTTTTGAACATCAACTTGTTCCTGTCCTCCTCGGCAACTATTATTGTCGGCCAAGAATGAATTAGCAGCAGGGGCAGGAGCGTTGTTAGCTGGTCCAAATTTTCCTATTGCTTTTGCTCCGGTAGCCGACGACGATGAGGGTGTCTCCTTTTTCTTCTTCCGTAGACTTTCCGATGAATCCGACGACGTGCAGCCACGGCTCTTTTCCCCTTTCACCGATTCTTCCGCTCTACCAGCAGCAGCAGTCTTTCCCCCTGAAAATATCAATGAGCCTATATCAGCCACCTTCCCGCATCCCATGCATATCACCGAAATTCGGATATACTCTGTACTAGCCTCCTCGCGAATATTACCCGCTTCGATGATGCACGTACCACCAACCACCACCATACAACCGTCCACATTTATTCGCGACGACCCGCCTGATCCAACCATGTACTATGTACAAGAAGCAAAGTCTTATTTTCCCTCTCCTCCGTCTACTACCCGGGTAACACTATATACAAGACACGTTAGTTTTCTCGGTTCTCCGATTTGCCTCCTCCAATATATACACATGTAAGAAAGGAGCTCGTGTGTGAGCGCGGGTACAGCGATGGGCACGCGATGGCTCGTCGGGATCCGGCAAAATAGCAAGTCAAATATTCCCTCCTCGCTCTCTCGCATACAGTCGATAATAACAAACACAAGACGGACTCGCCGCCCAAAAATTATGCTCCTGAAATATTGCCGTGGTTCTGTTCTGGTGAGGAGTAAGTGGAAAACATCACACCACATTCGCAGGCCCACTACACAGACTCGCCGACGACCAAAACCGACTGAGCTTTTAGCTCAGCTCCTCACCACACACAAACACTCGCGCGCGCCCCTTACTCGCTTTCGCTCTCCTCTATTTACTTTTCTGCTGGATTCCTCCGGTGAGAGGAACCATCCATAAGCTACCTAATTGTGCACTTGAGCGAGTGAAAGCCCGCATCCAAACGCCCAAAACGCCGTTGCCAAGCCTACATCACAATCCCTCCAATTCAGTCAGTTTAATCAATAATAATAATAATATTAATACATGATGATCAAAGTGAATCAAAACGTCAGGAGGGGGAAGACTGCAAAAAATTCCAAGCTAATCATACATGATGCCTTTGATGTCCTTCAAAGATGAAATCAGTTGAATCGACCAAGGTTTCGGAGAAAGCAGCCTGCCTACCTTTGACGTCCTTTGTGAACTTTCCCCGCCACTAACCGGGAAACGTATTTATATGTTTGCAAATCTCAGAAAGTTATGCGTATACATGTAAACTTGGGTGTACTTTCTTTGGAGTTGCCTGCCACATGGAAGGAACCGGTCCGTGTTTTTCCAACCAGGATTTCCGAGTCCGAACCAGAGCTTACAGGGTCATCAATTACTCGACCACGTAAAGCTTAACCTTCGCCATGTGGACAGCCGTTCCGCGCCTCCTTCCGTTCCTAAAACCATAACCTACTTGGACGATAAACTTTTCCTTCCGGCTGACCCTTGGTCAGCTATAGGTATTCGGCATTTCGGGAGGGAAAAAACAAGCGAAAATATCAAGCATGGGAAAAGCACCACCACCGCCAACATTGTCCGCTGCTAACCGGTTTCACTTTGGCCGAAGTCGGTGCTTGGCTGGCGCAACGATTTTTGCTTGCCGCCAGCCAACATATGGCTGAAATGTGACAGTCCGGTAATTAAGCTATATGTGATCGCGTGCCATGCCAGTTAGCGGAAATGTTGCACATGGTCGACGAGGGATTCGTCTGGGAAAGGCGGTGAAAGAATACACCATTTTTTGGAGTCTTGGCTTTTTTCTTTTATCTAATATAGCGAATTTTCGCAAAGTCTTATGCTTTCTGTTGCTAGCGGGAAAGTTTGTCCGAATAATAAAAATGAACTATAGTGCCTTCGCAGAGCATTACATGCATTTTGTAGAAGGCGGAAAGGCGTTTCGTTCACGACTCCCGCTTTTGAAGCGGACTCGAAACGTTCCGGTTGTCATGGCAAAAAGCATTGTGAATTCATGGTAGGCGTAAACAAGGTGGAATGGCTAATGTCTGGCGAATTCAAGACTTTTCTACCATAACAAGGCTGGATTATTGTTAATAGTTGATTTTGTTGTACAAGTAGATACATCACTTTGGCCTTGCTCACTTTGCCATGATAGCTCTTGAAATCTCAAGATCAATAAAGCGGGTGCTTGAAATCAATTTTATTTTCCAACACATTTCCAATGTTCGATTGGGGAAACATGGCCCCTTGGCAATGTTTATACGGATTAGAGGGCTGTGTATAGACAAGAATGCGTGCGGGCATTGCAGATCATTTGTAGAATCTTGTGAGATGTTCGGTAGAGACTTTCTTAGAGCGGGGGGGGGCGGAGAGAAGAAAGTCTATCGAGAAGAGTGCCAATAAGAGAATAAGTCTTGTTCCCGTATCACCTCCTGTTCCACCACCGACTAATTGTGTTGGTTTGCCAAAGTTTGCATATGTGCAGAATTAACACTCTTCTTTTTCACCGAGTGACGTAAACGAAGCCAATTCATCTTGCTTCATCATGGGGCAGACTGTTGTAGACCGACCGGTTACCGCAAAAGCATGTGCGGGATCTACTATTATCTAAATCACCATTTAGCTTACTTCAAGGCCGTCGTACAACTTGTAGTTGGTTGAGACTATGAGTGTATATAGTAAAAGTGGATCCATGTCAGAGAAAAGAATGCGTTCAGACGGCATATCTACTACAACACAGTTGGGCTGTGTGCATGAGGCGGATGCAATTAATCACCAGAATAAACCAGCAAGAATCCCGCGCACACATGTGTCTATGATAATACTTTACATTTGCACAAAATCCCTATTGCCCTCTCGGCTTTTTCTGCTTTGCAGCTGTCTTTGCATTATTTAATGAGATTACAGTAAAAACTGTGTACACTGTTCAGTCAGTGTACAAGTACAGCGTCTTATCAACATGTTTCCAAATGAGCGCTCCGCTTTTTGTCATCCCATCCTTCTTCATTAATGATGCTAAACTTGGGGGCCAAAATGACTGACTTGCTCTCAAGACGTCTTTGTAATGTTTCATTACATATTTTCAACTGCTCCTAATTAACACTTTTCACCCGTAAAAATGAATACAAGTTTGTGCTTGCTCTCTCTCTCTCTCTTGCCAATTTCTAAACCTTTAAAGCAGCAAGTTAATATGCAATAAAATATATATACATGTAATTGTTTATGGAGCTAATACGCGAAACGACCTCCAAATATCGGTTTCCGGGTGGTTACGAAAATGGCACGAATTGTAAAAGTCGGGCTCTTGTTGAGTAATACAAAATGTATATTTTATATACACGTTCGGGGAGGGGAAACAAAGTTTGAGTACAAGCGGAAAGGCACTGACAATGTCAAAAGAGAGCAATGTTTTTGGGTATTGATTCGGTAATTGGTCAAAGCATGGAACTTCCGGAACAGTTGACTGGGAATCCGGGGCTTGAACAAAGGTGGAAAGGTATGAGGAACTCCGGGTGGGTTATGGAACGTTTGTCGGACAAGTGAACAAAAGTATACGGGAGCTCGAATATCTGACAGTCCAAAGGTGAGCCCTGCGGAGAGTTTCATTAGTTTCCTCTACCCGGCTAAAATAATTGGGTGGATCGAAGGTGGAAAATTGCACACAGTTATCGATTGTTGCTATCAGTAAGGAACGGTGGGCCAAACGTTTGCTCTGCTTCAAACTGTTCCAATGTAATGGTGGTTTGCCTTTCCTGGGGCACGACCAGGGCTGTAGGATGGACATGTCTGTCCTCGTCTTGTAGTTCCAGTACGGAACCATCAGAAACGCCTGTTAACACATACCCTGGCAAAACTGACGTAAGCCATGGAAGAATCTATATTTTTAGTCAATATTCAAGCCTTTTTGGCTGTCCTGGCGGCCACGACAGGTTTTGCAAGGAACGCATTGGCCGTTTCGTACAGAGAAACTTGTTCGCCTTGGACAAAACTTGCAACATTAAAGACAGTTGCACATTTTATTGCTGCTTAAGCTGTAAAGGATCGCATAAATATTTGCAATTTTGTCTAAAGAACTGGGGTAACAAGATGCAAGGGCGCTGGTATTTGGTACGCAAGAAAAGTGGTAGATGGCTAATTCTGGTGTAAAATTCTGTTGAGAATGACATAAACTCTATATATTTACAAGATTCCATATTTTATGGCTTTCAAAAGCTTTTAGCGCTACAAAAGTCTTGATATACAGTCTTATACAGTCTTATGATACAACAGTATCAACAGTGACGGAAGCTATAATAAGATTCGATGACTGACACTACCGTTGTAGTCTGAAACATCAGCTTCTCGCGAAACACGATATCCAGTTTCCGGGAAGTTGATCTGCTTGATTAGTCGGTAGCTGTCATTTTGTCACCATCTGAGAGCTATATTTATGGATTTCAAGGTACATTGGTAGACCTACTTATAGCTTTGCAAATATTGTGGCTCCTGAGTAGTTAACAGAGTACCAGTAACTTCCGCAAGTGTCGTCAGGTTTGACCTATTGTAGAGCAAACCTATCTCACGAACAAGAGCGGACGACAAATTCTTATGCTTAAAATCTCTGACAGTTGGATAGATAGGCGACCAAAAATATTGCATGATCTGTCCATCATATGACGGCAGCATAGCAGAATACAGGTGAAACTGGTCAGATGATCTAATCATCTAATCATACTGGACTAATGCAGTAGGCGGTTCTCTGGAACTTGCAAGTGGCCGCTGGCTGTATGACAGCGAAGCGTGCTGAAGTCAAGGGATGAACAGGTATGATTACGGCGACTATCGCGGTAAATTACATTTGCTGACGGATGGTTACAAATGCACCGCGTGCTATTATCGTCACACTCACACACATACCTGCATGGCCCAAGAGGATTTTTTACAAGCATGCACAACATGTGTGGGTCGATCTATGAAACTGTTTGCTGATTAAACAACTTTATCGTCAAGATTCTTCACCACAGGTTTATGTAGACACTAAATCCAAGCTGTCTCCACTGCCCAAAACACTGATATCCCGGATATACAAGAGTGACTGATGGGTCCGTGTGGGACTTTGCACCTTTGAATGATTTCCCATGTCAATGTTTGTTCGGGTCGGGCATGGTCGAAATCAGGTAATGTATATAAGTAAAGCTTAAAGTAATATAAGTGACTGAAATTACCTCGAGCGAATCGATGCTGCAAAGTTACGAAAAAATTCTTGTCTTTGAACCTATAGCTATTAGTGTGTTAGTCGGTGATTTCTAGGTATGCTGTCAAGGAATGGGTGTATGTTCGAAATATGTTTTGTATGTACAAAACCCGTCAATTTTGCAGACAACAAACTATTGACGGCTGACAAAGTCTGACGAGCTAACGCCAAAGTTCTGACATTTGATCCTCCCGTTTCTGATCACGGCTACTTGGTAAATATTATCTACTATTTACAACACTCGTGGATATATGAAATAGCTTGCTCTTGTGCTACTAAGAGCATCCCGGTAGGTGGTAGACCTGTCAAAGTTCAGATCAGGGTTCAACCGCTTTCTAACGTTCGATATTTACACTTGCTAGAAAATCCCAGAAGCCTGACTTTCGTAGGCTTGCATGGTGGTTGGTATGTAATGCTACGCTTTGGCCCTTGAATAATAAAGTTTGATACAACTTACGAGTATAAAGTTCCGTAAGCTCCGATACTTGTGACAGATCCATGGTTTCTGAAGCAAGGCACTGTGTTGCACAATTTGAAATTAGATGTGTCTGTGTTGAAATTTAGCCTGAGCTATAGAGTGACATAACCTTCCAATGGTTCGAGGCCCAACTTGTTAGTCACTTGAGCTGTGTCAGACACCAAATTTGCCGGCCGGATGCGTTAACGCACGTGTTAGCTAATACACGATGAAGGATGTAATGCGATTGAAAGCCTTTATGCCCGTCAATGAAAGCTGGGATGTAGAGAGATGAGGCAGGTTCTTTTTTAAACTTCAATTATCGTCTAACGCTGGTAGAGAGAAGACAGAGTCTAGGCTATGGACAGCTCCGTTTAAAGTGGCAGAACGTTGACGCTTGTGACCCTCTCGGCGCACCTCATGCATGGAACTAAACCGGAGAGAACGCGGAATTTCGTTAGTGATAAGGACGAGTAAAGTTGATAGCCCATTCGGTCAGTCAGTCGGAACTAGCAATTCAATACTGTACAGTGACTCACAGGTTGGGCCAGTTGGGCGCTATTAAATATGATGGTGCAATTCTCCATATTTGTTGTGTTGCAGTTATTGTCGAGTCAAAATGGTCAGAGGGCTGGTCCGTCCTAGACCATCCTTCTTGTATCACTTTTCAACACAAAATTATTACATAGCTTCTCACAGATGCCAAATCGTTAAGATTTCGCTCGAGGCAACATTTGTCCATGAAGTTAATGCAAAACAAATGAAGATGCAGTTCATAACGTGACGATCTTTGGTACAGGATTTCATTTAACCCTTGCAACTCTGAAATGAGCTGTTAATGACGCAACGGTAATGAATCGTGAGCTAGTGAGGAAAGACGAGACGAAGCTTAACGATTTTAGAGTTTTCGCAGCATGCTGCCATCTACCAGCCAAGGGTTGAAATGAAGTTACGTTTTTGCAGAAGCGCTTGCTTTGAGGAAAATAGTGGATTTTATTGCGACTTCATTCAAGGGTCTTAACTGCCAAGTACAAATATTTCTCAATCGAAATTGTCTACTTTTAACATTACAACTATTCAGAAACTGTCAAATAAGAATAGTATAGGAAGTAGCAATTGTTGTGGCTCTGTGATGGGAAACTCTTGAAATGCAGGTAGGTGGTAGACTTAATAGTAGTTAAGTGGCACCGAAAAAAATAACTTGTTCTATTTCAATGCCATACAGTTCACTATGATCCAATGCATCAATGTACTCTTGGACAACTACTAACTGTTTTTAGTAGCTCTAGTTTCGACTAATTGCAAGACACATTACAAACAAGTGCCAACACGAGTTACTAAACCACGTGAAAAAAGTTATGCGAATCCGCATAACTTGTCAAACTACACATAATGTTAGCTTAATCAGATTTACTCCATCGTTCAACACAGGAATGCTTAAGTTCTATTGGCAAATGCTTTTTCTAAATACATTTTGTGCATTCTAAAATCTGGTCTAACTAACAAGTCTCATCCACAAGCCATTTTACGGGTGCCTGCTCCAAGAATAATAGTAAATTCTTCGTTTAGTTGCAAAAATCTACCAAGTATGAAATATTGTTGACCGTTCAAATTAACTTCCTTCATAAAGCCACTATGAAGATGCTGACTAGCAGAAAAATAACATTTTGAGCGATTCTAGCACTAACAGAGTTCTAATTTTCTTCACAAACTATGAATATGATCAACACGAATACTATCCCATACTGTACAATGATCTCAATAAAAATTTAACAATCGACAACTAATTTACAAAGTGATGGACGGCCTCAAGATCCGACGGATTACTTATTCGTCGCAAACTCGGTTGAAATTGAAGTTGAATTCAAAGAATTTCGAGGTTTCCTTCTTTAGTAGGCACAATGACTGTAATTGAAGAAAAACTATTAATTGCCACTCATTCTCACCGAATATTCATTAGTGTAGTATTATCTAAATATATACCTCGGAATCGTCTGGGTCAGCAGAAAACCTGATGCTGTATTTAGCAGCAGGCGTGTTGCCGACAAGAATTTTGGCCACGTAAACATTCCTCGATACGAATTCCACCGTCGAAGATCCAGATACTAAAGGAACGTCAACTTTGTTCTCCAACGCCACGTTGACATCGGCCAAGCAATCTGGATGGGGTGTGTGTCGTTGACAAATTTGCGGTCTCGAGATGTTGTATTGGGATGAGAAGCTATAAAAAGGAAAATTACTGTACCTCCGGCTTCCCATGATGTACAAACAAATAATTGCAAGTACTTACTTGAAAACCAGAGAAACGTAAAGTTCGTTCCAATATCTGCTGATGGGCACGTGATAGGTAAGATTGGCGCTGGCAAAGAATCTATTCTCGGTTGACACACAGTCATGGTAGCCTTCAGAGTGGCTCAAACAGTACGACGGGCTCAGTGTTTGGTTAATATGCGCGGCTTCAATTCGTATCGATGGCACGTTAAATAATTTAGGATCTGAAAATAATTTTCAGTTCCATTAGTGACCTGAATTAAAAGTATGAAGCCGTAACCTACAATGTTATGCAACTTACGATCGTGAATTTGACGGCGTTTCCTCCTTCTCCGTTCCTTTTCATCGATCATGTTCTTATGATCTGAGGCACTCTGTAAAAGTTTGAAAAGTCAAAACAAGAAGCCAAGGCCTAGACAAAGGTATTTAAGTAATGAACTTACAGTAGCAGAAGCGGCAACATCGACGGTTGTATTTGGCGTTGGAGGGACAGATGGCGTTTGGATATAGTTTCTCTGCTCGGCTGTGAAAACGTCGTTTCTGCGCTCGCTGTACCTGTAATCACCACCGTAGCCATCATCGCCAGGTGCGCAGCAGTAAACCTAGAATTATCCGTACAATTCAGACACGTGTCATACGGAACATCGGAAATTTGCCATGATTAGGATGAAATAATGAAGCTTACCTTGCAGGGCGAGAAGGAATACAGGTACCTTGTGTTTGGACAATGTGAAGGGCGACCAAGCACTTCCGGTTTCGTCGATGTTCCATGCTGCCCTTGAGCTTTGTCTCTTGGAAATTGTTTGGCAGGAAACTTGGGGTACTTTGTCGGTTGGGAATGGAATGGGGCATTTGTGACTAAATGGAATGTTGGATGGTCGTGAGTAACGCCAGGAATCTCCGCATGTAATATTCCTCCAGGTGAACTATGCAGTATTACGTGAGTTGCATTTCTCCCGTGATGATATTCGTAAGAAGATCTCTTCTGATATTCCAGTACGCAGAGGGATGCCATTGCGATCAAACTACCGAAGTAAACGAAGATTAGCCACTATAAAAGCATTAGAGAGTATGGCAAAAAAGCGTTTCACTTACCAAACAGTCATGATAAAAACAAGAGCAAAAATTAAAAGCTGGATAGATCGACTGGAACAGAGAAGCTTCGAGGAGGCCAATGATGTCAGACTGTTAGCGTGTTTCTTTCCTCGTTGGGATCCTGAAGGAAGGAGATATCAATGTTTGAAAATTCGGATTGACCTTTATGAGTGAGTAGGTTCATCAAAAATATGTTATTTCTAACCTGAATTTGTGGAATTAGACTTGCCACTATTTGACCTCTTCAACCTTGTAATTTTTTCAAGCTGGTCAATTCGGGTTTCTAGCTTATCAGTGACCTTGCACAGTTCTTTGACAGCTCCAACGTTTTCCATGAATATTCTGTCTTTGTTAACAACTAGAAAGTTTTCAATCTTTTTTCCGCTGGGTAGCTCGATATCTCCGGTTTCACGAACAGCGTCTGGCAAGACTTTTTGGACTTCTTGGGCCAGCACTCCAGTATCTATGGCTTCATTTTCGGAAAGTCCTACCATTTTGGCGAACTCAGGATTATATTTGTATCGAACAACTCGGAGTTGTTGGATGTTTTTCAGCTGTTCTTTTGTGTTCACCTGTGAAATGGCAAAAAGATATTAATACATTTATCGGCCCATACGGTCTGTTATTTAACTTTTTTCTGCTGCACTCGCGTACCTCTTCGATATCTTGTTTAGCTCGCATATCACTAGGCTGTGTGATTTGACCGGTAATTTTGCAATTACCGTAAACTACTAAAGCTTCCTCTGGCCTATCGGTGTTAATTCCTACCCGTCCAGCGTGGTAAATAGAATCTGACGTGTTCCCCTTCTGCCAGGATAATTCCATGTCACTTTCAAACTGTCCTGGGTTAGACGCCTGGAAGATAGCAAAAGTGAGTGAAACGATCATTATTGACGGACCGGAAATGACACCAATTAAACTCACTCGTACCCTGACAATGATCCGTTGGGAATTCTGGGATATAATAGGATAAACCGCATCTCCACAATGAGCATGAAGACCTACTACCAGATAAAAGTAGCGTTGATCCGGGTTTGGCTTTCCCTTCTTGCGCATGTTATTGGACGTAGTTTCGTTGAAATGCAGCCTGCCCACTGTGATTTTTGCCACCTGGTCACCGCTCAAGTCGACCCTGAAATTTATTAATTGTTTTACCTTGTTACACCTGCTTCAGGTATTAGTGGCAGCTGAATTTGGATAAAACGCTTCTTACATAACAGGATGAAAAGATTTTTTGCTTCGATCGCTTTGAGACTGCTCAATCTTGATAGTTTGATTTGGGGACTCGACTTTGACGCCATAAAAGTGGACGTAAAAGTTGTCAATAAGTTTGAATCCATCTGGAGTTTTGACGTATTTAGGATTTCCCTGTTGCCGAGCGTGACATGTAATCTAAACGATGTTACGAATGAATTAGAATGTTCCCTCAGTATTAAATAAAGCGGAGATAAATTCGAAAACCCGTACTTGGAAATGATTCTTCTTTTGACAAACAAATGCATCATCTGCATTAGAGAAATTGAATCCTTTGTCAGCGTCTACTTTGTAGTACGGCATTGGCCTAAAAGATTACGCGGAAACATTATTTAACCCATGCGATTGCATTACAATGCTCTGTTGTACAACTTACAATTCTTTGAATGCTTCATCTGCCACCAAATGCCAATTATTCTCTTGGAATGGCTGAAACTTGATGCATTGATAGTTGGAATCCATGAACATGGATGGATCACCAGAAAAGTCGAAGCCAAATTCGTCATCCATATTCCCATTGTTGTTTGATGTGGATCCATTGTTGGAGTCGGAGTCTGAAGGGACAAGTTCTGCTGAACCTTGAACCAGTACTACAGTTAGAAGTTAGAAATTAATGACATAAATTACTGCTCTACATAACGAGCAAACAGGCAGTGTTAACGAAAAGGCAACTGAAGAATACCTGGTTCCTGTTTTACGTGCAGCATGCAGTGTTTATTGGCTCCATTGGTCATGTTGGACTCGGAAGATTTCCGTTTGCGCCCACGGACACTGTCACCATTGACCGGTTGGAGCGGAGTATAATAAGATGGCATACCGTCGGAATGCTGCGATGTTGCTACAGGTTGACCTCCATTTCCAGAAGTCGACAGGGCAGAGGTCTGCGGTGGCTGAGGAACTCCAAGGGTAGTTAAAGTCGTGCCAGAAGGCGAGCCGGCCGAACTGTTGACGGCTGAGGGCGAAATGGGCACTAGAGAAGCAACATGCATTGACGCCATGTGAGGGAGGGGTGAGCCCAGTGAAGGCATGTCATGCGATACGATGGGCATCAGCGAAGGGTCAGATACGGCTCCAGCTGAAACTGCCACTGCCGCTGGGTGGCCTTGCGGGTACATCGGATGGTGAACAAGCAAGTCATGGAGATTCCGCGAATTTCCCAAACCATTTGCTTTTTGATCTGTCAAGAATCATTAGCGTTAGTACATTTACGTTAGTAATTCGCTCAGGTGAGTTGATCTGAACTTACGGGGTGATCTTGAGCCATGTTCAGTGGGAGAGTAAGGAGGCTCGGAGCCCGAATCAGGTGGGCTATCGGGAAGGTTGTGACTATAAATACACATTAAGTTGATGGGTTTGCACTTGGTTAAAGTGTGTAGTTGACTCTTGAAGTATAGGGTCGACTTGAAATACTTACGGTAATGCTGACGGTGGATATTGGGGACCTTGTGGCCCTGCTGGAGGTAACGGCTTCACGCTGGCAAAGTTGCCCGCGTCATTTGCGCCTGAAGCGATGACCAACATTCGATCCCGCAGCGCTTGAGATGGTGGGTGTGCGCCTCCTGCATGCTTAGACGCTTCGCT
>JAQGBJ010003075.1:0-13880 GCA_034698345.1 Sphaeridia pumilis
ACACTTGTCAAATGACAGCTACAACAAGAGAAAAATTGTATTCAAAAGTATCGAATCGAATATCCGCTTGTTAAATTACCAATATAATAGCTTCAACTGCCTCGGATTTTTTCTTCTCCCCTTTGAAACCAAACGCAACAGGTTTCGTTCAATATTTTTTTCGCTGTCGATACAGCAAGAAGTGAAGAAGAGATTGAGAGAGAATGATGAAGATGATTTGGTAAAAAGTCAGCTTGATTGGTCGTACATCACCTGAGATTTTTGCTGACTGACTGACTGACTGATTGCCGATTCACATATATTCACAAGACCTTTTGATTCCCAATGATTTTCAAGTGATGATGACGGATGTCACCAGAGAATTTAAAATTACAAGATTTATGAAGCTAAGAGTCAGGTGACATTCACATTTTTCTAGCTATATTTTTCCCGCGCTATTGAACGCTGAGTTGTTAATGGACTCGGACGCATTCCAGAAATGAGCGCATTTCCTTGATACGAACCGCACTTTTGATTGCGTTATGACTTCAAGTGTCAATTAAATTGTCAAATCAGGTCGTTTAAAAGCGCTTTGTAAAAGGGCTCAAAAGGTTCCCGCCACAATCCAGGCAATTTGAAGTCTCGTTTAGATACAATGTACAGGACATTGGCATTTTTGTGGTTACGTCGTTATGATATTGGGCGACACAATTTACACTCTAAAAGTGTCGTCATTCTCGCATACTTTCCGTGTAAAAATATGTATAATATATTTCACATGCTTAACAAGCTAAATATAGCTCGTTAGCTATGCAGAAATATGCAGGGCTGGAATGTTGCGAAATAGTTGCGAATTTTGTCTGCGGCTTGAACAGTGCTAATTGTAAGAGATGATAATATCAATTGCGTTGAAAAATATTCATGGACAGAAATTCGCAAGCCAAGCCTTATTTCTTGGCAATTAACGCTGTGGTAACTGATATTTTCTGTCGAGCTTGAAATTCAGCAAACGTTGTTGAAATCTGCTAATTTTTAAACTAGCAAAAGCGTAGAAGCGCAGCGTCCTTGTGGAAAAGCGTCGTTTCAAAACTACAAACTTTTCCATTTGAGTGTGTATTTTTCTCATTTTGTCACCAACTTTTAAGAAGCTATGCATATTCACGTCTAAAAGCACGTGTTTTCCTTGACGTGGTTGCGTTGGGCGTTAGTTGGATGGAAAAAGTGCGAGAAATGACTAATGTCATGTCATGTCACGTGTCACAGCGTGTAACAAAATTTCACCACAGAACCAAATGCCAACGTGTATTAGCACATACATGCTCTTTTGGAATGTCGTACTTTAATGGATCATATTTCACTTCATTTTTCAACGTGTCTCGTGTCATAACAGAATTCTTTGAAATATAACGCTTTTGAAAAAAGAGAGAGATTGAAAAATGTGTGCTTTAGCTCAGAAAAGTCCTCTTGTAGACACATATTTTCTGCTGCTGAAATCACAAAAAAAAAAGGCAACAAGAAGTGTCAGTGAATCTACGATGTAAAAATCCTAATCTTCAAATTCCAACTAATCGGCACCTAACAGTAGCATAATTTCCAAAACCAGCTTCAACCTCAAAAACAATATTTGAATCTCCCGCCAGACCCCCTGCGCGCCCATCACACTCAATGACCATCAACGTGACCTACGACCAATTAGACTACTACAAGCGACCTTGAAGCTCCGCCCACTCCCATGCTCACCAATTCTTCTGTTGCTAGTAACAAATGATCGAATTACGCGCGCGCAACGCTGCGCTGCAAAATGAATGAGACAAGCGTTATTTTTAAGCGTCATATTTTTTACATCAGCTCAGCGTAGGTGGAGTTTGAATTGTATCATATTTTTTTGTGATTCAACTGTTTGTCTCTCGGGTAGCTTAAAAATGTTTACATGCATTTAAAAACCTTGAAAAAATATGGAACAAAAACTGGAACACGTGTAATCTCGCCTTTATACAAGCCACAAAAAGATGAAGCGTTTTTGAGTTAAGTTGACATCTAACATGATGTGTGTCGTTCACTTTTTGTAAAACTGTACAGTTTTTTTTGTACATATTCTTCTTCTGACTGAGAAGGAAATGCGGAAATCCACCTGTGCTAATCAAATTACTGTCCACCAACATTCCAATTTTACCTTGAGAAACTCAAGAATGGCTGCTGTTACAGACTACAGACTTACATAATTGCAACAAGATCTCAAACCAACAATGTAACTTTCCGTCTAGCGCAGCGCGACTGGCTGCGCAGCAGCCAGTTGACCCGCCCACGCGCTTCAAGCGAGCAAAGCGTTGGAACCTCGCATCTTTGCCTTGTTTTATCCGATGCTCGTTTCATTGCCAATTCTTATATTCCACATGCACTTGAAACTCTGGGCTTTACTAAAGCCTAATAGTTCGCCTGACAATGGTCAATCTGTCGGACAACGGACAAGATTCACTCTTGTTCAAAAATACAAATGTCCGTCGTCTTCTTCTTCTTTTTCTTCTTGTTATGCAATGACCAAGGCTTAAACCATGGGAACAAGAAACGAGCATTAAATTGGGAGTTTGCTCTTCCCGCGCGCCCACACACATCCATTCAGTCAGTCAGCCTCAGCGCTCTTTGCATTGTTGTCGCATTACGTAACACCCACGCGCGCCGCGCTGTAGCTTGGAAATCTCTCCGTCAACTGTCTGCTGGTCAAGGTGTGCTGTTTTGGTATTTTTACCGGAGAATATTGTAGGGTTGAGAAACGAAGAAAAACTACAACCATCGTGACGAAACTGACGAGATGTCTAACATATTAAATATTTTTAAAAACGGCATTAAAGTATTGCACAATTATTAATGCTCAACTCAAATGTAGACGCTGAAAATTAAACATACTCGAGCCAACTTGAAACTTCATTAGAACCTCTCAAATTTTGATTTTTTTCAAACGGCACCCAAATACACCAAAATTCTTCCATTTTCAAAAAACCCAAAAAATCCACCCCATTTCAACTTCTCCACAAGGACTTACAAAAATGCCGCCAAATACTAAACTTTTTGCTCCATGACGCCCGCGTTATAAAATCTATGCTTCGAATCTTTTGAAAATGCCGCCAATTTTTGTTACTTTCATCCATCGTCGTCCCGCCCACGCACACTTTAATTGATTGGTGAAAAGACTTTGATTCACACCTCATCGTCTCCCTCTTGTCTCCTCTCTTTTCAAGCTTGTTTACTTAATGACCATTTCTTCTTGCTGACGAGCCATCGAGTAAATTCCCTTTTCAATGCAATCTTCTCTTCGTAGTTTATTTACCCTTTGAAAATACACAAGTGCGCAAGCTAAATTTTTGTCTCTGATGCTTTATCCCCGAGTATTATTTGTATGCATGTATTTGGCGCGTAATCAAACGAGACATATGCGAATTTTGCCATCTCATCCACCTGTCTCTTTGACTTTTCATCGATGATTTTTTTCTACATTTAAATTCAATGTGCTGATGCGCTCTTTTACATGCTCGTTTGACTAGCTTTTGTGTCGTCATGGTTTCATGGCAGATTCGGACAATAAAGCACACAAGAAGGCGGAGAAACACATAAGAAACGCAAGAATTTCGTTTGTCATCGTTGCAAGGTATCGAAGATATTAACAAACAACGCCAAAGGCTTTTTCGATGCCATCGATCAAATTATGCTTGTTAGCAAGACGATCATTATACATTTTAATTAAACCTTCCGGGCTCGGGTTTTACTCGATGACTTTTCGGCGCGGTTTTTAAAAATCCGCTCTTCTTCCTTGCCCCCCCCTCCCGCCAAAGTTCAACAAGCAGATTACACTTCTTTAACCAGATTACGAGTGTCTTTCTTATTCAATTCGTGTGTATGAAAATAATAATATTCTGAACGAAGCTCTTTGAGCATTCAAGTTTACGGCTTAAAAATCAGCTTAAAAATCTTGTCTGCAAAAGAATAGAAATCAAGTGGGTGTCTCCGCCTGTATGTCACATTTAGGGCGTCAGCACTATTTACAACGTCCAAGAAAAAGATTTCAATTCTGCCGCGCGCCGCGCCGCCCTTCCATTTAAAACCAATGGATATTTGAAATGTATAAAAGAAACCAAGGATTCCTGCTTTAAATGCTAATGCTTTGCTTTTATACAATGACCAAAGATTATGATGAGATGGAATTTAAAATTGACCTCCGAATGTTCTAGATCAAATTCTGGAGCCCAGAACCTGGACGGACACACGTCTGGCGACTGTATATTCGGTATTTTTTTAAAACACCTGCTCATAAAAACACCGTTGAGACCTCAGGTTTAAAATTTACTATAAATAGTGACCGAAGCTCCAGTTCAAATCAGTAATATTTTGAACTTCAAACAGGCTTCAACATGAACCTCCGCTGGTACTTCTTCAGCTCTTTGGTGACCCTTTGCTGGTGCCAATGCTCGGTCAAAGCCGCAGAACCTACTAAAGCCCCGCCCCTTTTGGCCTACAACGTCGCGCCGACCTACTCCGAACTGGCCTTCCCGTACCTGACCCTCCTCCGAGTCAATCGGCTCAACTTCAGACACCCGTCGTACTGCACTGGCGCTGCGATCACTTCGAAGTACATCCTGACGACGACTCACTGCGTCTGGCCTTTGGCCTACAACATCCATGCGTTTAATGGCTTCAATTTGCTGAGTGTTGGGCCGGGACCGGCGAAGCCGGAGGAGACTACGACAGCGAAACCCAAACGAGAGGGTGATGATACTTCAACAATGCCGCCGCCACCGACTGGAGCGCCCTCTGCCCAAGGCATCTTCACAATCGACTACATCAAAAAACACCCCCGTTACATCCCCCCGATGCTCGCTGGTTTGGGTCAGTCTGACATAGCATTGGTTAGGGTCAAGGAGAGGGGACTTCGGACCCAGTTGAGCGAGCAGGGGCCTGCGGCCCCTGCTGTCAGGCTTCTGAAGAGTGGCGAGCCCCTCGAGAAGGAGAATGAATGTAAGTTGGGGGTTTTTGAAGTTTTCAGGGGTCGGATTTTTGTTAATTTTGGGTACCCTTTGTAGTTTTTCTGACCGCTGGCTGGCACTTCGGAAGCGACCCCGGAAGCCCCATGAGCAACAGCATTCACTTACTCAATGTGACCCTGGTCTCTGGGGCCGTCTGTCGAGAATCCTTCAGGTTCTTTAGGGACCAAACAATGCTGTGCTTCAAACCCCAGAACGAACCCAAGCCCCTTCCGGGGCTCGCCAACGTCGGATCCGAGAAGCTCCTGGGGCCTTGCCACTTCGATGTGGGCGCGCCGATCATCAGGACTTTTCAAGGACCTTACAGCAACGTCACGGGGCAGATCAGCAGTTCACTCTTGACTTATGTTGACAAGGCCGACAATGTAACGATATACAATCGACATGTCTATCCAAGCTTTAGTGGGCGGGACCGGAAGGATACTATTGTTGGGGTCATTTCGGCGGTTCATCAGGATTGTTTGTTGAATGCGCCGTTTGTGGCGACAAAAGTTTCGGAATTTGCTGATTGGGCTGAGAGAAATAGTAAAGAGTAGGAATGTGTTTTTGTATTACTGAGTGAATAAACTTCCTTTTTTGGAGTACTTGAGTCCAGATTCGGTTTGTTTGTCTATTTAAGGGTCGGCACGCGCGGTGTAGTCTTCCAGAAATGGAGTTGCGTAAGAGGCCTTTTTGTATTTGTTCTTCTGACGGTGTCGAGTCCTTTTCTAGAAGCCGAGCTGGGGCCAAAAGGGCTTTTCATTCAGAAACGGCCAAGTTGGGGGAGGTCAGGAGGCGCGTCCTTTTACGGTCCTCAGTAAGGTTTTTTTGGTGAACCGTTTGCCCTTATCCGTTTGACGTATTCGGGGATCAAGTCCTTATTTGAGCGAATGGAGAAATGACATTCAAAGCGCTTTCAAGCATTGGATTTGGTGGGATGTGAGAGAGGAAATGGTTTCAAGTGGCGAGTGGGGTTTTGGCGGGAATTTTGAATTTTAAATATGCCAGAGTTAAGTGCCGTTCTTATTTAAACAAAGTTTGCACAATACAAATATGCAGTTATTGCATAGTCTTTGAATAAATAACATCAAATTTTTTAAAATTCAAATTTTAAATATTTCTACAGCCTTTTGCCGATTTTTACACGACAAACTCGAAAAAATCCCATCAAATTCCGCATGAACATTTTTGCACAATGAGTTCCAAAATGCTGTAAAACCTTGATCCCGCTTGTACAAATTAAATCATATCTGGCACATAGCTGGTAGATTTTTCCAGCAATCGTTTCCTGTGAATGATAACCGTTCAAAAAATTCAAAGAGAACATTAACTTATTTCTCGCACACAAAAACTTCAAATTGACCCCACGCTTTCAAGCCTTGGCTATTGTGGGATGAGAGAGAGGAAATGGTTTCAAGTGGCGAACGGAGTTTTGGCGGGAAGTTTGAATTTTGAATATGTCAGAGTTAGGTGCCGTTCTTATTAAAATAAATTTGAAGCAAACAGACCGGCAGTTCAGTTTCCTCCTTTTGCGTCCTTCACATTTTCAGATTCGGTTAGCAAAGTCTGCACGAAATCCTGACTACACAAAATGCGTTCAAGAGCAACGCATTACGCAATTTCGATATCAAAACCAAACTTCTTCGTTAACTTTTAAACACACTTTTTTCTCATAATCGCCGCTGCTTAAACACCTTTCTTTGCTAAACGGCTCCAAATCTCTCGCTAAACATTTTAAATGGTTTTTGTTTTTTCTTTGATAATTCTTTCTCACAGCCACTCAGCCAGTCAATCCGTCGGCGGGAACTCAAGGCAGCCGACAATCGAAGCAACCACGTAATCACATCAACAACAATACAAGCCTCGGTAATGGCTCATTTGCCAGACGGCAAAAAGGCCACATAATAAGAAACGAGAAATAATCAGGGAGCAAACAATGGACAAACAGCTTTCAACCAGCTTTTCCCTTGTAACCCTTGCCACTTGCACTCTTCTTCGTCAGTCTTAATGGGCTTGGACAAATACCTGTGTCGGCATCTAATCATTCAATTTCCCAAGTCTTCCTTGCTCAACAAGCTCAGCTCAACCAAGGAGATCTAATGCCACTTTCCATTACGCGAACGCTGTCGCTAACTGACAAGTCTTACAAATCGACTTTGAATTATTCCCAAGACCAGTTTTGCCTTTGTAATCAATCAGCGAATTTGTGGCGCCAATTTTGAATTTGCAACTGAATTCTGAAGCCTACTCTCCCGACAATTAATTCAATCAGATTTCAATCTGTTTCCAAACAAATACAAGCTCGAAGAAATATTCTCTTTGAAGCTCTGAATCTTTACAAAGTCACGACTTTGGTTTAAAAAATTATCTTATTGTTCCTTCAAAGTCTCCAACGACGTATTTCTCTTGGTCGCTTCTTCTTCCAAGCCAACGTAAGACCAGAGGTGCGTTTCGAGCAGTTTGTCGCCCGCTTCAAAACAGTAGCTCTTCGAAGAGACAGCAAATTGTCAACTTAATATGCATCAGCCGTAAGATCTGTGAACTGAACATAGTTTCAAATATCTCGGTATCGAATATCAGCCAAGCATGTTTGACCGCTGCGCAGTCAGCGTGACATTCATGCGCAAGTAGCTGCTGCGCGCTTGCGCGCAGCAGCGCCAGCGCGCCGGGACCCCAACACCTTGGGAGAGAAGTTGGAGAAATTCTCGAGGAGAAGTGGTAATTAATGGACGTGGCAATCAACGGCATTTGTCAAACAGGTCAGTCAGTTTTTTACAAAGCTTGAAGCGATTTCAAGACACGTTGTTCTTTTCTTGTTGACAGACAAGTTGGAATGTTGAAGCTTCTTCTTCAAGAAAAACATGAAGAACGTTTGATTTTGCTTGTGAGACAACCCGACCTTGGGGTCAGAAATCCGCTGCTCCTTTCAACCCATTTTCAAGTCGCCGATGGCTCCTTGAAAAATTACTGGAGCACAAGAATAATGAATATGAGCTAATCTCGTTCGTTTCTCGTACTTTACCGGAGATTGATAAAGGCCTGGAGGCTGATGAAGTTGGGAAAAAATAATGTTTTATATGGAATTTTTGTAGCTTTTTTGAAAATGTCCAGCTGCAGTCAATCATAGTGTCAGGTGGATTTGACTGCAAGTTCAGTCAGTCAGATTGAGCGGTTTCATGTACAAGAAGCCGGAGGATGAATTAACGTATGGAAAATATGCAGCCTGAGAAGCTTGACACACAAATCATAAGGCACGGGCCACAAAAACACGTCCAGCTTACAAGAAGGCTGTCAAAAATATTTTTTTAAAGTCGAGAACGGAGCGCGCGCTAGCGCGCGCTCCGTGTCCCCGTGGGGTCAATTTGAAGTTTTTGTGTGCGAGAAATGAGTTGATGTTCACATTGAATTTTTTGAACGGTTATTACAGGAAACAACTGCTAGAAAAATCTACCAACTACGTGTGCAATATATTATTAATTTGTACAAGCGGGATTAAGGTTTTGCAGCTTTTTGGAACTCATCGTGCAAAAACGTTCCTCTCGAACTTGATCGGACTTTTTCGAGTTTCGAGGCTATAATTTGAATTCTGAAATTTTTGACGGAACCACCGGAGAACGAACCAACTGCACGTGCAAACCTGCAAAATGTATTTTAATTAAAACGGCACTTAACCCTGACATACTTAAAATTCAAACTTCCCGCCAAAACCCCGCGCGCTCTTCGAAACCATTTCCTCTCTCTCATCCAACCAAAGCCAAGGCTTGAAAGCGCTTTGAATCACATTTCTCCATTCGCTCAAATAAGGACTTGATCCCCGAATACGGCAAACGGATAAGGGCAAACGGTTCACCAAAAAAACATCCTGAGGACCGTAAAAGGACGCGCCTCCTGACCTCCCCCAACTTGGCCGTTTCTGAATGAAAAGCCCTTTTGGCCCCATCTCGGCTTCTAGAAAATGACTCGACGCCGTTAGAAGAACAAATACAAAAAGGCCTCTTACGCAACTCCATTTCTGGAAGAACTCTGCGCGTGCCGCGGCCCTTAAATAGACAAACAATCCAAATCTGAACTAACTCCAGACTTGGGGAATCCCCTTTCAAGTCGCCTTGAAAAAGGTCAGATTGTCTCGAACATCTGTGAGCTAAAAGTTTGAATTGAAAATCTTGAAACGGATTGACTGAAGACTGAGTGAGTAGAGACGAATGATCCGACGGGAACAAAAAATCGTTTGTTCCCATACACATGATATTACGATTTAAGAAGATGTATTGAAGATCCAAATATGGAAACGCACTGAAACCTTTTTTACTCTATGACTCTTGCAGTATTATTGTCCTGAGCGAATGAAAGATTGTCAGAAACATTAGGAACAAAAAGGTTCCATTTCGTCTCGGTGCAGTAACCTTTCAGGAATTTTTAAACCATCCATCCTATCACCAAAGACAATTTTTTAAAATTTTGAATCTCCCGCTTCAAAAAATATTCGCGCGCGCGAAACCTTCCGCTTCCCAAATTCGCAATCTTTGTTTACAACTTTGTTGATTTGCCATTTTGGTCTTGTTCCGAATTTGGCATTACGCATAATACAACTACGAGTCCTGCAATTCAAGTTCAAGGCAATAGGTCAGCGCGCGCTGACTTTTAAGGAGAAAGTCCATTGCGGGAACCATTGAAGGCGAATCTGCTCAATGGCTCCCAACGCATTTTGTCCTTGTTGTCTTTTCGAGATTGAGTCTCTGTGAGCAAGTCACCTTTTCTGGACTTGCTTTTGTTTATACGCGCAGCGCAGCAGCACATAAAAAGGCATCGGGCAAATGGCAATATTACATACGAATGAATCCGTTAATATTTTACAAATACGGCTTGAGGATGCAAGCGATTGCCTTTTTTGAAAAAGTTTTTCCGTCTTTGGACACATGGCCAAAAGTCAAACTGCATGCAGTTCCGTTGCATCAGGTCTATCGGCCAAATGTCAATCAGAAAAGCGCATTATTGAGTGCACGCTACAATTTAACGGTCTTGCACAAATCTTTGACCACAAACGTGGTTAGCAAATTTTAACCGAAACGGCACTAAAGTCTAGCAAAATTCTTCAAAATCTTCCGCGCGCCAAATTCAAACTTGAGCGCCGCGCTCTTTCTTCTTCTTCTTCTTGGCTTCTGCGCTGTTCCTACACCTGCTGAAGTCTGAGGTCGTAGACTTGTCTCAGGCGAATGCACCTTGAGAAATGGGCGTATCGAAAGCATTGGTGGGATGAAGCAATTAATCCTGATTGATCCGGTTGTTAGTGTGCGGATCTGTGAAAAACCTTTAATATTAATCATCATCGCTCTGCACATGTCCATTTATGGAAGCCTTCAACGGCATTCACTTCCACTGACTGAGAATCGCATCACAGGAATCAGCGTTTCTTCACTACAGAAGAAAGATAGCGGCAAAAGGTTTTTTGTTCCACAATCATTTGAACGCTGCGCGCTTCTTCAGCGTCTTAAACAACTTTTTTAATGGCTTTGGTAACGATTTTTAAGGTTCTCGGAAGTTTTGAATTGAGTTGGCTGTAATTAAAATTTGTTTGAAATTCCCAGAAATTATGCTTGACTTTGATGCCGTACAGCAGAAAATCTACTTTCGCAACCATGAATTCAGATTCAGTTTCGGATTCACATATTTGCTTGGTTTCCTCTCTGCTATACCCGAGCGAATGGAGATGAGCCGAGCGCAGCGCCGCTGCGCTCCTCACAGCGCAACTTCACCTCATAGCCTTCTAACCGCGAAAAGATGCGAAATTCTCACAGAGACTATAAAATCCACTCAACCGCTGACACGTATTCGCCAGAGGCTGACGGCGACGCTGCGCTGGCACTGCGCGCCGACGCTGCGCTCCTGCTCAAAGTTGATATTAAATAGACTTTTGTGCTCCTGGCTAGCATCCTTGGCATTGACTTGATGATACGAGAAATATATGGTTTTAATTAATTAACTTCTGACTTATGTGTCTGACGGCCACACCTTACTTTTTGTCGGTCTGATTTGTCTTTGAATTAATTGCACCGCGAACTTTTTAAGAAAAATCAGCTTATCCCCTTACTAAAGAATTGGATTATTTTCTACCTCGCTCAAGCATACGCAAAGCTGATTACTTGCCCACAAACATCGTCGTCGCTCTGGGGCCCAGCGCGCCAAAATCCCACAAAATTAATGGCGCTAACAAAGAGTAATTAGCGTGCGACGGGGCCGGCGCGCATGTCACGGCCCAGCGCAGACAGGTGAAATCCTATTAGAAAAGTTGAAAAGCGCGGAGGTGGTGGGCGCGGAAGAGGCTGCGCTGCCACAGTAATTTATGACGCTTAACGTTATCGCAGGTCGCCAAGGTGGCTTATCATCGCCAATGGTCGCGCTTCGCATAAGCGGATTTAAATGGATCTAATAATGAGTAGCGAAATCTTTAAATCCAATTAAAACTCCTCTATCGAAGCGTCCATCGATGGATGATCGATGGTCAATCGTTAATTTTTCAAAATTCTGATATCTCAAAAAATCTTGATTTGAGCCTGATAGAAGCCTTGGACCGAAGCTTAATACGGTAATTACCCGGATTTTTCAGTGCGTATGATTTACAATAGCTGAATCGTTTTCCAAGACATGACTCGAGGCCAGTAACGATTAGCGCTTATTATCATCTCTTGATCGGCTATTCAGAATCATGCTGGCGCATATATTTTTCAAACTTGGTTCTGTGTTGAGGAGGCTTTCAAGCCTGGAACTTGCCAAAGATTCTTGTCCAGCACTTAACATACCAATTCCACCTCCATTTTGATTGATTACATTTCATAAAGTTATTAGCGGGTAATTGGGCCTAATTTTCCAAATTAAAGAGTCAACACCTGTGGAGTCATTCTTTAGCCTGGAAGAAACTTGTCCATTTGATTCTGCAGCCTTCTTCTCAACATGTATATAATTTCACAGCTCTTTACAGCCCGCTAATGTTGTAATCACGACTGGAATCTCATTTCATCAACTCTCATTGTTTTGTCCATAACTCAACAAAGTCATGTATCCAGTAGCGCTGCCGCTGGTCGGACAATTTCAAACTTACACTCGTTTCAACTTCCAAAACAACTAAACAAGATCCACTAATGGAACCTCGTTCAGCTGGACAGGTGAAAAGAAGAAGAAGAAGAAGCTGTAATAAAAAGCTGGTAATAAATGAGGAATTAAGTGGCTTGTCGTTTGCTTGGTGCACGTTGCGCTCTTAGGAGCGCCGCGCGGTAATGACTGGTTTCAACCGGCTACTGAATCATGTCGAGTTTAATGGACGAGGTGCTAATAATACACTAGTGACATCAAAGATTGGGCAGGGCGCGCAGACCCGGCGCGCGCAGCGCGCCGGGACTGCGCGCCAATTTTGAAAATTTTAAATATGCTTTAGTTTGGTGCCGTTTAGTTTTGTTCCTCGTTTCGGAGATACTCATTAAGCTTAGCAAAAAGTATGCATATCTGCAGCGCGGCGCGCTAATTTTAAAACTTTGTATTTTGTAGCAGTTAAGTGCCGTTTTAAAAATTACTATTCTTGAAGGCTTGTTTTGAAGGTTTCCATGTCTTTCAGCGAGAGTCCATAGTAAAAAGGCGTTGGGCCAAAATCCAAAGAGGCATTCCAGCACTGGGTGGGCACCTTTAAATAGTAGGTGGAAAAAATCCCAATTTTTTTTATAAGTTCAAAGTTGGGCGTAAACCAAATAGCGCGCGGAATTGCCATTATCTCTTCTTGTTCTTCTTCTCTCGGTAAAAATATATATATACACTTGATATCCATAGAAATCGGTGTGGTTGAAGCTGAAATGGAGCGGAAAAAGATGCATCGTTGTTGTGTTCAAAGGGTTAAAAGACTTGGTCTTCTTTGTGTACAAAAAATTCAACTGTGTATATTTTAAAGCTTGGAAATATATAGCCAGAGAAAAGAACAGCTTGTTTCTTCTTCGAACAAGTGTATCATTTTTTAAAGGCGGCGCGAATCCACTGGTCGATTATCCGCGCTTCAGGGGAAAGCGTGGCGATGGAAGGCGTAGAGAATTCACGTTAAATCCAATTTGTCGAGGCTTTCAAGGTAATAAAATCAAGAATGTTCTTGAATAATATTCTTTGAGACTTTTGGCAAATCTAGAAATTTATTTTTCTAGCTGCTATACACTGATAATTATCTACAAAATCCAAAGCTATTCGAAGACTGTGGACTGTGGAAGACGGACATTTGTCCAATTGTTTTGATTCATTACCGAAGCATTGTAAAGCCAAGAAGAATCGTCGTTTAAAAATTGAAGGATTGACTAAAAGACGTGTGTTTTTCCAGTCGATGAGGAGATGATTGAGCCGATGGGTTTGGAAGAATAATGGTGTCGATGAGTTATTCTTCGGTTGCTTCTCGGAGAGTAAAAATGATTTATCAGGAGAGAAAAAAGCTGGCGAATATTATGATGATGGTAGGTAGCGAAACGGTTACAGTCTGTTATTTTTACCAACTGTTCAAGTGATCAAGAAGAAGGAGAAGAAGAGCTACTTGATGACTATTGTTGTTTGAGGTTTGAAAAAGCATTATTACAAACAAGACGAAATGCCACAAGCAGTTTATTTAGCTGATGGGCTCATTAGAAGAGTTGGAAATTGGCTCCATGTCTTTTTTGCCACGTATTTTTAACACTTGATAAAGAATTTGGGAGACTCCTGTGATTGAGAAGTATTGTTTGGTGGCGAGCTTGAATAACTGTCTTTGACTTGAAAAAATATCGAATCTCAGAGACGAAGATTAACAGCGCAAAAAGCGATAATTTAGCTCGACTGGAAGTTGCCTCGCGCGCCCTCTGGCGGAGGATCGCAACCGTAGACGATGCGGAT
>JAQGBJ010003076.1:0-13879 GCA_034698345.1 Sphaeridia pumilis
ATTTCAAGTATGCGTCGATCAAGATATCATTTTATTATTCAATTTGATGGAAAACAATAGAAACAATCACAATTAACTCCGCCATCACAATTCAGGCAAGTAAATCCTAAGCATTACAAAATGTATAAAGGTAGGTTCTCTTCCAGTTACAAATCATTACCTCGCAGCTAAAAAGGCTTTAATAGTAAGATTTCTTGACTTCTGGGATTCTGGGCATCTCCCTCACGGGGGCTGGGGGAGCGGCTGGGGTGTAAGAAGAGCGGGCAGGGGGGGAGGAGTAGCCATAAGCGTCATGAGAAGATTCCTTCGGCTTGAAGTCGGGCTGGAATTCTGGGATGCGGGGAACTTCCAAGCTCTTTCGGATTTCCTCGGGCATGGGTGGGGCGGTGGGCAAATGGTCTCCCTTGGCGTGGAATCCGTGCTCGTCAGCGGTCCATTCGACGGTGTAGGTCTTGCCGTCATCTCCAATGTAGCTGTAGTGTCCTTCCTTGGCGACGAGAGCGCCCTCTGGTCCCTGTCCCTTGACGGTGGCACGAGCCATTCCCTTGATACCGTTACCGGTTTCGAGTCTGTAAAACAATGAGACAGTTGATATTAATACCAGTTGGCGCCCTCTACTGGAGGCGGCTTGAGAAATACCGGACTTGGGACTTACTCAAGCTGGTAGTTGCCCTTGTGGTCAGTGTCCAAAGTGTGCTTCAGGATGGGAATGTGTGCTTTCTCTTCGCAGGCCTTAGCTGATCCATAAGAGTCGTAGCAGGGAGCGGCCTTTGGTGCTTCGTACATCTTGGGAGCCTCGTACTTGGGCGCTTCGTAGGTCGGAGCACGGAATGGAGCTGGGGGTGGTGGTGGGAGGGTCGTCCGCACCTGTTGGTAGCCATAGTTGTTTGGAGCTGCGACGGCCACAGCGACCAAGACGGACATAACCACAAACTGTGAGAAAAAGAAGAGTCAAATGTTAGCAAAATCCTAGCTGGTTCCAGATGGCGTTGCTGAAGCTCCTTCAAGACCCAAAGCCTCCAAGACTTCCAGTACTTACAATCTTCATGATGATGCTCAGCTGCTTTCGAGACTTGGACCGGTTCAAGTTCAAACTTTTCAAGTTTTACTTATGAGGAACTAGATTCTGCTGCTACTGCTGCTGCTTGCTGTACCAGGAGGTTGAAGCGACTGATGCCATTTCCAGAATTTCAGTTTCCTTTTATACGTAATCGAGCCACGGCTCCTTCCACATTGATCCAGACGGGAGAACAATGGTCCTTGCAACCCTTTGAGCCCTTGGCAGCCAGTTGTTGTTGTTTACTGTGAACAAGAGATCCAGCCATTACACAGGTTGTAACCTTGATGTTGTTTTCCAGTACGACAAGTACAAGATAATTTCCCTCAGCAAATGTTCCAGCCGTAATTATATTACCATCATAAACCCTTGTCCAAATCTTGCAACGATTGACCTTCGTCCAAAGGGCTGACAAAGACAAAGAGCAATCCAATGAACTTGCATCCAAAAGTCATCAGTCAGTCAGTCAGGTCGTCAGCCAAGTAACCTTTGTACATGAAATGGATATCTGCAGAGGAGAGAATATTTTTCTTATGTAACGCACAGGAAAAGTGAAAGGGTTAAATACAAGATAATGTGTGATCTGGTAAGTACCTCTATCAATTACGTTCAAGCCTTCTTCCAGTGTCACGTAGTCGAAGAGACTGGAGAGAATTGCTGGATATTTGGGCCCAAGTCCGACCTTCACATCTTCTATTTCTGGAAATTGACAAATAAGCCTTGAATTCACAACACAAATGAAGTACAAAGGACACTTTATACTTACTTACTTGGATACAGGTTAACATTACAGCTTTCATGCATCAGACAGATGGTTTGTCAAGGGCACGTCCACTTGGGCACATGAGTCTTTCAAGATACACGTAATTCGGAGTAATTTCCTGCTGATTCATTTACAAAGTAAAGATGCTGAAGTTTCTGTAACTATGACTACAGCCCTGGCGACTAATTCGAAATTTTGAGACCTCAGAAATTCGCTCACTCTCAGTCAATCATATACATAGATTTTTAAGAACCTAAAGTTTTTAGAGCAAACCTAAAAAAGAATGCCTTTTCGAAGTCGCAGATGGCGCCTCGGCCAGAACAAACGAGACCTCGCCGAAGAACAACAAATCCGTGACATTGCTAACCGAGTGTCAATTCATTCACACTACACTGTCGCCGAAGTAAAAACTAACTCAATTCTAGCCTTGATCCGGAAACCGAAAAATTAGTCATGTAATTCACTACATATGATTTGGTATTGTTGGCTCCTGTAGTGCGAAGCCATCTTGAAAATGCACTCCAACTTCATCAAAGAGACGCCCATTGACAGGATGCAGTTCAGGGCGCTTCTTTTTAACGCTTTGGGCATCAGCGACACTTTCATTTTGGACCGTATCTTCAGGGTTGCTGACCATAATATGAATGGAAGGGTATCGTCCAATTTCAAATTCAGGTCTGAAACTTTAGACAAAACACCGATTATTATACATAACGCTTACAGCTTGGAGCCAAGGAGTTTTTACAATTCATGTCTACAATCTTACGAGGGACGTTTGAAGAAATTCAGCAATTTTGCTACAACGTCTACGACGTCAACGGTGACGGGTCGCTGGCAAGAGAAGAGCTTTACATGTGCCTGGACAAGTCGCTGAGGCCGGGAAGAGGCATCATGGACGCTGAAGAAGTCCAGGACGGCGTTCGAGATATCGTTGAGATCGCCATGAGAAAGTTGGACGTGGATCGGGATGGCCAAATTACGTTCGAAGACTTCAAAGCTGCAACCAAACAGGATCCACTGTTGCTTCAGGTCTGCGGAATGTGCCTTCCTCCGGAGAAATACGCTCGGGCTCTGCAATGTTTCATAGCGTGGGATTACAATAACGTTAGTAGGATCACTGATGACGCTTTTCTACGTGCTGTGACTAGCAACACCAGCAAAGTAGGCATGAAAGTTGCAAAAGTTGCAAGTTCTAGAAGAGGAAACAAGAGTTCGTTTAGAGGCACCAACTGATTTTATAAATCTAGTAAGTGAAATTGACAAAGTAACTAATAAACCAGTACATACACAAGCATGCAAAATGTGTAGAGCGTAATAACTATCAATCGGATCTAACTACGACATATAACTTACGAGAGAGTATAATAGCATGTCCATGCCAATTTGATAGAAATACAGGAGTCATACAGATTTTAAAACTACAGGAACAGTCAGACTGTGAAAAAATAGTGACATTTCAAGTCACTAGCCGAAGCGAGCTCATATGTAATAAACTCATGTGAATTGTATTTCCTCGTGACCCAAGTTTTCTCCAAAGAACAAGGTTTGCTTCCGGGTTCGGGTTCGACGGGGAGACCTCTGACGAAATGCTGTTGTTGAAGTTGTTGGCACTTCATGAAGGACGGTTGAGGGATTGTGTTCTACGATAAGAGGCGGTGCAGGGATCTTCGAACCATTTCCAGACGTACCATTGGTTTTTGCACCGGCTTTCACTTCCATTGGCTTCGGCTTCTTCTTTAATGTGATAATGTTTTTATTGATCTTGTAGTTGTAGGAGAAGATCAATCGGTTTTTAGAGTCTGCTATGGCTGCTTCTCCGGATTTTGAACACGGCTGAGGGCGAGCTGGGACAGCGGTGGTAGTTTCTTTTTTGAAGTCCTCAGCAACCTTGGGACTTTGTACCAGCTCCCTTTCGACGCTCTTACTTCTACGTTGTCTATTAACTGCTGTTCCAGTTATACTTGCAGAAGGCTTATAGTCAGTATCAGCGTCTGTAGGTTTGAGCGATTTCCGACGAAGAGCTGGGCTGGTCTCAGCTGCGCGTTTTGCGGCTTCACCTTTTCCTGGTAAAGTTGAAAGCTCTTTGTCGTCTTTGGATTCAGAATCAAAATCAAGGAAGGCTCCATCATGGACCGGAACGCCTCGTCTTTGCAATATGGCTGAAGCTTTTCGGTTTTTCGGTTTAGGTGGAGGTGGTGTGAGAGGTGTTGGTACTGGTGGTGGAACGAAATCAAACGTCGCATCATGCTCGAAGAATACAGTGTTTGCCCCGGGTTTCGTTAGAGGATATCCCACCAAAGTACACCATCCAGCCGGGTATATTTCTGGGTAATCAATAGGCTTCCATTGATCATACTCCGAAGTCCATCCGAGGTATCGAACTTTTATGAGGTGAGGGCGAATCACTTGGACGATGACAGCTGGGCAGATCAAGGATGGTTTGACGTGATCCACAGCTTCAACCCGCAGTCCCTTTTGCAAGTGGTCATAACGTTCATTCTGTTGAAGAAACAGTTTTTATGATTAGTACTTGTCTATAAACATCTAAAGGAAACATAACACCAGGGCTTACATCCTTCTTGTCAGGAACTTCTAATGCCTCAGCTCCATTAACAGCCAAGTATCTATCCCAGTCGAAGGCTCTCATCGGTCCATCCTTTGGTGGTAATATGCTGGCACCCTGCTTCTGAGAGGTACCGCAAGCCATGATTAACTTCGAAGTTATGTGCAGATGAAACTGATTCTCTCCCCCGGAATACTTATCAAAAGAGTCCTGATGAATGTCACTGACGATTTCACAGAGGAAGAAGCCATGATTCAGAACTCTTCTGACTTTGGCAGCCACGATGTTATTGTAGTCTAACGGGTTGACCATTTCAAAGTAAGCGTCTTCCTTTATAGTAGCGATCGCTGGACTGCTGAGATCCACCCCAAGTTCTTCCGGAATCAAAGATTTGTCGTCGGGTCCCGATGGTGGAGCATTTGGAACACCAGCAGCAGCGGCCCAGCCAAGCGGATGGATACTTTCAGAGCTTTCATGTCCCCAGAACGATTCTATAAAGAAATCATGCAATTAACATCAAGCTCAAACATAGGAAATCACCGTGTTTTGTCAACCCAACAAGAATCCCATACCTGATTGTTTGCGTGTTTGCTCTTTAGCGTCCCATTTAATCACACATACTCTACAGCCCACAATCTTGCCAACGAATCCGATTACCACCTGATTGACACATGAAATGTCTCGGATTTCCACCCTCTGTCCCATTTTGATTCTGAAATATAGATAGATATGTATATATATAAATCATTTTGATAATCATTTCCTTAGAGTTACAAGCAATTTAACAATATCCACTCACTCTGAAGACAGCTTGTGGTCCAAGAATTTATCAGCCAACGCCGGTACTCCCAGCTTTCCTATCATCTGAGCGTAGATGAAATTCAGCGTTTCCTCCATCGGCATGTCCACATCTGTAAATCACACAACTATTAACTATTCCAACGAGAACATAAAAAAGTATCAAAATTCCCATCAAATTCATCTACTCTTACTTATCGGAGCGGCTAAACCACATGCTGGATGTTCCGTATATGTACAGATGGGCTTGAGCTGTGTGTACATGACCCATCTTCTAGCTTCTACAACTTTGTCAACATGCTCTTCTGGATATCCGAGGTACTCGATTTGGACGTAGTAACCTGAAATTCAAACAATTCCCCGTTATAAGCCTTACAAGTTCCACGGAACCATCTTGCATATCTGGATACAAAAAACTTACCGCACGTATCTACAACTTTCACAAACCAATACTTGGCCTTGTGTTTGGGCTGCTCCGTTGTTCGGTGTTCCACTTTGCCTCGATATACATATTCTCCAGTGACTCCTAGCGGAAACAGCTTGTGCCACTCGTGTCCCCCCAATGGTACCTGTTGATCAAGTCCAAAGAACAGTTAGATCCCAACCTCTGTAGCTTTGAAGCACAAAACCGAAACTTTAGATCATGAAAATATGGAGATTAGAGCTTCACACTTACATGCTCGAACGCCGCAACAGAAACGCCCCGTTTCGAAGGATCCTTCTTAATCGCTTCCACCCAGCTCCATTCCGGATTTTCGGTCTTCATCCTGAATCAGAATCAGACACTTGATTCTGGATGGATGAAATCTGTCTATATATATATCTTGTCGTGATTCTTCTGATCCGATACAGATTTTGCAGGCTTCAGGCTGCTGGTTTTTACCCCGAATTGTAAGGCTGTTGTAACAGCTTTATACAATGACTGGCCAACTGTCCGACTTCCACACAAAACTTCCAAATTCAAAAGCTAACTTTAGACAACAATTTACAATCAACTTCAAAAGCTGAACAATCAAAATGATGATTGATGCAACAAGGAACCAAATTGACCCAGTTTCACAGCGGAAAATTGATGCAAACAATTATGTTCCATGCACTGGCGTCAAATATTAATGAAAACTTGTTCACGAAAAGCCGGACTCGAAATTTGAAACCACCGCTTTCATCACGCACGCGCTTGCTTGCAATCCATGTGGCCGGCTTCACAAGCATTCTTGACATTATTGACGTTCTTTTGTAATTTCAACAAAAGAAATATTTACGTCGAGCCAAGTTATGTTTTGCATCGGCTTGCTTCAGTTCCATGTTGATTTTGGTAATTTGATCCGATTGTTCGTTAAGTTTAGAATGTTGGGACATTAACACAGTTTTAACTTTGAGGAAAACCGGAAGTTCCAAGTTGGAACCAAAATTAAGGCTTTTCGTGCATAAAACCTTCAATGTTTACATCCTGAGATACTTGAATCTTCTGAACGACCTTTTTATTGGGTATGAAAATAATGTATTGTTGGCTTTAACGAAAAATGATTGCGTTTCTGTAAGTGAAGATTATCATAAAGTTTTCAGATTTTGAAACATGGCCAAGTTTCACCAAATGGCACGGAAAGCAACGTCTCTCCGAATGCTAATGGACTCCGACTCTGGTTCTGATGAAGACGAATGTACCAATACAACTAAAGACACTGCCGAAGTTGACGTTACAACTACTGTCAATCAATGCCAGCCCAACGAGATCCATCAAGTACCATCCCCTGAACCAGTAGCATCTACCAGTACCGGTACAAGCTTTGAGGGTACCAAAGTAGCTGAAGAAAATGAAGCTGGAGATGTGGACCACGACGGGAAGGCTGTATTCAAGCGCGAAACGGAATTCTACCAGAAGTTTAGCTACAAGAAGAAGCCCGTTAGTCCGACATCAAAATCCTTGGGCGAGGATTCCAGGATTCAGCTAGCCCACAAGGTATCTGGAACTCCATGGTCTGGATATATCAACTTCACAACAAAATACAGAAATAATCCTAATAGCCATGACCAGAGACGGGCCAAGAAGGATGGAGAGGTTTATTTCAAGAGAGTTACGCAGTTTCAAGATGAGCATTACGAGTTCGACTACTGACCACGAAAGGTAAATTTATTGTTCAGAAACATGTATTACAGTTATAATGGTCGAAACGTGATAATGAATGTTGAAATTCATCCTGACTTTTTTGGTTTGAAGTAGGACCTGCAAAGATAAGTGGATTAGCAAGATGACCATTTTATGAAGCTACCAAGTTTGTGGATCACGAGATATTCTACCTAAAAGAATGTCCTATGAGAATATATGGTACAAGTTTTAGATTTCTTCAAAGATTAGTGTAAAGTCAGACTCTGAAGGCAGTAGAAAATACCAGTTCTAAGTTTAATAGTCCCAGGAATATAACAAAAAGGTGTTATATCTTTGTACGTTAAAAGTATTTGTTCCAGTTTAGTAAAGTAGGAAAAGAATATCTTGTGTAAAGCTACTAACAAACTAGCGAAATGTTTTATCTGTACTCGGTATAAGGCTCCCAGCTGGCATCTTCAGGCTTGAACTTGGAATTCTCGAACCCCCATTGTTTGCAGGACTCGGTCCATTTACACCCGTCAGGCCCGGAAGTCTTCATCATGTTCTTGAAGTCGTAGCCGCAGGAGAACTTCATCTGAGGCTCACAAACCTTCTTTCCAGCTTCTTCCATGCATTCGACCATTGCTGTGCCGAAATGCCACTTGTAGTACTCTTCCCGTTCGTCACATTCTGCCTTGTAAACATCAAACTTCTTGCCGTATTTCTCAACTGCAATTTCAAATTGAACATCAGATGAGTTAAAGGAGATTTTAGATACCAAGACAGTAAAGTTAGATTATTGAAGTATTCCAGTTCTAGATATTCAAGGCTTGACATACCCTTCTTGTCATGAATGCAATCGTTGACGCAAGAATGGCATTTGAAGGACTCTTCGCCAAAAACTGAGTCTTCTGCCTCCTTAACTGTCTGAGACCAGGAGTCGTCACCACAAGTCTTCTTGCAACCCTTCGGCTTGGCTTCCACCAACAACAACAGATACACAATTGCGAAAGCTGCAATGAACATTCTCGGGCTATTTGGAATCCACTGCATCTTGATTGCTGAAGGTACAAACTGCACTTTGCCTTTGACCTGACCTGATAAATGCTGTTTTGGAACGAGCTACTCGGGCACCCACTTGCGACTGATGTCCAGAATCTCCTGACGGTTGCTTTTAAGAAGCCCAAAACGCTGCTGGAGTTCATGCTTTGTTCTGCAGAATGTTGGGTCTTCATGCAAAATGAGCTGAGAAAATCGTGGGAATTGTAATGTTTGAAGCGTAGTGCTGGAAAATCAGAATTTATAATGTAAATAAACGAAATTGTCCTGGAGCCCAGTTGATGAACAAAGTCTGCATAATTTCAGTTTCTTGTGGTCGGACAGCAGCTTATTGCGGCTTCAAAGAAGACTTTTCCTGTTTTCTCACGCAATCTGGGCTTGATTTTCTTTGCTGTAGCAAGCAGTTAAGTAGTCAAGTTCTCAGGGTGTTAACAATCTTCAATCTTATATCGCATGTGCGTATTCTCATGTGACAACAAAAATACTGTAAGAGTCCGGTTTTTGCCACCGCTCAAAAAGTTTATAGTTTTAAAAGAAGCGTAAAATAACAGAAGTTTCAAAGATTACAGTTTCGGGTGATCGTAAAACAAATAGATTGTAATGGTAAAGCTAAATCATTCGCGAACTGATAGAATAGGAATGTTGAGTCGGCCTACTGTGCGGCCTGAACAAAGGAGTATTTTAAAAAAGTAGAAAAGTTTTGTTTTGGTAAGCTTACTAGCTAAATACGAACTAATGAAGATCATAATTAAATCATCCTCTCGGTACAATGAAATTCAAACGATTCGAAGACAAAACGCGATAAGAATAAATAAATTAGTTACAAGTAGCTGGGCAATTTACACACTAACTCTAGAATATCTGACATTCAATCTCGATACAGTTTAACGTATTCATTCATCTGCAGTCCAGCAATTCGTTACGAAACAGCTACTTCGCTAAACGCTGATGGAAGAAATTCAATATTTAGCTTTCTGCCTCTTCATCGTCCTTTATGACATCGTATCTCCAGATGGTAGCATCGTCACAGACACAAATTAAGACGGAACCATCCCTGGACATTGCTGTTTGCCGAATGGCTTTGGTGCATCTAGGATTGCTCACTGTTGAACTGGTCTTAGCAATATCATTGGAAGTTAAGTCAAAGATATAAACTTTGCCGTTTTGGTTTCCCAGTGCCAACGTCGTCTTGTGGTAATCCATACAGAAGCGAATGTACCACAATTCACACTGTTCAACTTTCAGTTGTAAAATTTCTCTGAAAATATACACAAAACGCAAAATTTAGTACATGTACAGTATGATTTAAAGAAGTAGATTATTTTTATAGCTTCTATAAAGACATACGTAGTTTCAGTGGTGGCAATTGACACTTCATCCCAGCTTTGAAACACTTTACCAGCTTTCCAGCAGACTACGCTGTTCTCACAGGACTGAAACAGAAATGCAGGCACTATTACAATTTGGCGTTTCCTCAACACTGCTATTGGCTATTAATGGTGATGGAACGCTTCACGTGGTGAAGCAACTGAAAGCAACAAACCTTGGACATTATGAAGTCCCCGAACCATCTCACGCAATCAACGTAGTTCTTGTGTATGTCTCGTGTGGAAAAGTCCGGAAAGTGAACACTTGCGGTAGGAAAGGGTTTGTAAATATCAGTCATCTTTCCATTCCTGTAAAGAAAAAGCAAACTAACTTGTAGAGCTACCTACTAATGACCACTTTATAATTCGATAATCCTACCACCAACAAACTTACCTGTTCATGCCCTCGTTCTTGAAAGTGTAAGACAGTGCTATCGTCTCCTTGATGTCATCCTTAGTAATTTTCCACACTTTCAACGAATGATCAATTCCACAAGACACTATCTTCTCGCCTTTTGAGTCAAAGTCTGCAGATATGACCTCATCTCTATGGCCCTCGACACCACCGAAGATAGCCACGCATCTGTCAGTTTTAATGTTCCACAACCTCATCGAATGATCCTGCTCAAAAACATCATTAGAATTTCTATCTTTTCAATCCTCAACAAAGACTTGCATCGCACTAAAATTTACCTTAGAAGCACTGAGAAGCAAATTAGGATCCTTCGGATGGAACACAAGCTCATTGATAGAATGCCCATGGCCTACAAAGTGCTGCACACAGGCTCCAGTCTTTGGAGATATTATTCGAATCACGCCCCTGGCCCCAGCTGCTGCTAGCAGAGACTCGCCTTTATCATTAAAAGTCCAGGCGCAGGTGTAGAAATCTTCCTTTTTATCCTAGAATCAGATCCAAGTTTCAGCATCAGACACTACAGTAGCACATTGATGCTATACATAAATGCATTTGCAAATAACTCACATCTGGATCCGCATACACCTGAAGTATCTTCAATGACCCTTGCTTAACGCATTCATAAATGGAGATCCTATTACTGCCAACAGTTGCAAAAATCAACGGTTCTCCCGGCTTCAAATGCTGGTTAAACTGAGCTCCAAAGATAGGTTTTCCATGGTCTTCCTTTGCCATGCAACTGCAAAAACAATTTTCAGTTATTGAAGACGATTTTGCATAAGCCTCACAGTAACAACCTCGATTACCTGTATTTATATTTTGAATTTGAACTTGTCCTTGCAATCTTCTTGGCAGCAAACTTGGTTTTGCTAGCCTTCTTCCGTTTGCCTCGTTGACCGGTGATTGTAGGTGTGTTACTGCGGCTATTTTCAGTTCCGTTAGTCATGGAGGAACTGATGTTGGAGCTGGATTCTTCCTGCAACGTGAAAATCAAAAACGAACTATCATTGACATTCTGAACGTAAACACACTACAACCTGTTGTAATATACCGGTGCTTATAATAAAACTTACAGTATCATCCGAGTCGACATCCATTGCAGAATCGTGTGATAAATTGTTCCCATTGTGCTCACGTCTGGTTAAGGAATGTCTTTCACTGGGTTTCATTTTGAGTTGTTGAAAGCGAGATGACTTGGCTGTAGAAAAACCCTTGAGAGAAACCTGTTGTCCAGAAATTCAACTTTTAATAAGCTTCACGCTTCCAGTAACAGAGAAATTGAACTTTGATTTTAAGATCTGTTTGTTGTCTGTTTAAGTCTTTTAAATGCAAGTCTCAGTCAGGTCTCTTAAATCACGCTTGAATATAGATATCACGCCAAAATTATCTTAAAATATAGGAAAAAACAGAATTTCACGCCTTCAGACATCTCTTTCCGCATCAAAACAAACAGACAGCAGTGCACATAAATACATAACTTGCACTACGGATTCAAACTATGCGCGCTCACTTGCCGCCTAGGAGCACAATGAGTACTGATTATTGTTAACAGATGGCAGAGCGGAACTATTTTGTATTCTAAACGTTTTCGCTTTGTTAACGACATTGATTAGAAACAAGATTCAATTTCAGTTACAAAACTGTTTACGAAATCTCTAGATGAATGAAAGAATTAACTTCTAAAAAACATTAACGAATATTTGCGTTTATTACATTCCATGGATTGATACAGAGCATTCATCAAACTACGACAAACACTGGATGTTTCTATGAAAGTCTGTAAGGAAACAGTTAGACATATATTCCGGGAAAAAGTGGCGGATACTGGAAGTAAAATCCACACTTTCAGGAGAGTCGAAGCAAAACATTTAGTGACGTTTATATCTTTTTCTAAGCGCGTCCGTTACTTTAGAAGACCGATAACGCTTCAAGCTGGCGTCGAATCCCATTGCTTTCAGGTTTCGCAAAACTCGTTTCTTGTTCTCTTCGTCATCGGCGTTGTAAGTCTGGACGAACACTCGGTAAACGGTAGCATCTCCTCGGGTTTTCAGGGCATATTCTGCAAGCACACATCAGAAAGTTTAGAATCTTGCACTGGTTCTTCAGAAAACTTTGGTATAAGACTTTACAAAGTTATGAGCAAACAACTGTCTTACCTTTATTTTTGGCTGGTGTAGGCATGGAGGTTGATGTTCCAAGCGCTCCAACTTTGGTCCATTTCTTGATACGCCGAAAGTCCCGGTCCTTGACGCTTTCATGGAGATCGATGTGGAAACAACCTCCTGAACGCTTCGGCGTTGGGTATTCTTCTCCGACACAGTAGGCAACTTCAAATTCATTGTGGACTTTCTCAAGACTCGGATCAGCCTGAATTTCCAGGACGTCCTCGGTAAAAAGGCTATGGAACCAAATAATAAAGTTGCTACTACTGGTTTGAAGCTCCAAGATCTAGCTCCAAAGGCTTTAAATATTTTTAATGTATTTGACATACTATGTGCTCCCAAATCGCTGGACAGGTTCCATTATATGCCTCAAAAGCTTGTAATTCAAAATAGGACCAAAAGGAATGTGCGATGTGCGAATGAGATACTGTCAGAAGAACACTCAACAGCACGACGGCAGACGAGCAACTGATGTGGGAATGGTTCTCAAAGGTATGCGAATTATTTGCAATCTGCGAATATATATACGCATCTCCTCACCATGTATGGTGATTGTTGCGCAAAAACGACGGAGAAACGTTTTGTGTGTCTGCAAGATACGTAACATTGAGGTTACGGCGGCTGCGTATCGATAAATATGCATCATGCAAGCATCTGTTCTCAACATGATTAAACATTAATCTAGGAAAGAGCGAAGATGAACATAAGGTAAAGACTTTAATACGTTGGTTGCATGAATATTGAACAAGACAATATCATTCTGTGGCTCAGACGTCTCCAAGTGTTTTGATAAGCTGAAGCTGTGTGATACCAAAAAGAAGGTCAGTGAATGCACGGCACCTACGAATGACTTTTTTCTTGTCTGGCTCATCGGCGGCGCTTTCGGTGCGGATGCAGAAGGGTTGACACATGGCTTTTTTGAGCAACTGTTTATATTACATATTTCATATAATTTAATATATATGACTTTGAACATTTCAGGGAGCAGCAGACTTTTCGGTTGTTCCTCAGTCTTTCATCGATTTCTAGAACAAAGTTACGAGTTACGAGATTCCAAAGGGAAGTTACACAGAAGAAAGCAAAAAACTGAACTGCTTCGGGGAACACTAAGTATCGACAGTTGTTCTTAGTTCTTGGAAGCAGATTCTTGGACGCTTCGCATCAATGATTTCGGCCAGCTTGTAATCTCTTATGCTCACGTTGTACCCCATTTCATTCAGCGCTGTGACAACCCGTTTCTTGTCGATGTCATCTTCTGCATCGTGAGTGTGTATAAAAATTCGGAAAGTCTTAGGGTCTTTTCCACACTTGGCAGCAAACTCTGTAAGAACAACACCCATTTGCCTTGTATCACACGACCTTGCCATTGTAAAAGCTAAGAATTACATCACCAAAACCTACCTGCGTTCCTTTTTTCGGTTGAAATTGACGAATGTGAGCCAAGTTCTCCGAATTTTGTCTGAGTTTTGATGAACTTGAACACTTTTTCCTTGTGTTTTTCGTGGACATCAATGAAGAAATGACCTCTCAAACGTCTTTGTATTTGAAACTTTGAAAAGGCAGAATAGGCAACTTCGAAATCGCTATTGATGCTCTCGAGTGATGAATC
>JAQGBJ010003077.1:0-13876 GCA_034698345.1 Sphaeridia pumilis
TTTTGTAGTGTATTTTGTACATAGTAGGAGATGGGGCGGATTTGAGAAATTGTGGATGATGCCAATTTCAACATATAAGCTCTTATGACAAGTGGCATGTATTTTGGATTTGGATGCTTGAAAAATATGGATTGATAAGAGGTTTTTCGGCGATCTAACGTATGTTATGTGAACAAAGAGAGAATCAATTGCATATAGGGACATTATTTTTGGAGCCATTAACGTTTTGTTTGCTGCTTATATTGCTATATATTTATTTTGCTATTGATCCGTGTCATAATTTCTGTTTTGTATCGTCGATGGAAATTCGAAAAGGGGGAGTCATTTTGTGTGTGTCCAGAATGCCAATAATAATATTTGTGTCGATTTTGAGGAAAGGATTTGCTGAAGGTCCATTTTGCTGAACTCTGACCCGGCCATTTTCTAAAAATGTTTATTTTTCGCTCCTGGCACACTGAATTGGATGGGCTTTAAAGTGTTTAGCAGTTTAGGTACAGAGGGTGACAGCAATTCTGAACAAGTCCTATTGCAGTTTGAAAATAAATTTGTAGGTCTTTCGCCAGAATGAACTCGCTTGTGAAGAGTCAAAAATTCAGAAACATTAAATGATTTGCCACAGCTCACGAGCATCACAATTTTCGAGCTGGTATACGTTCAGAAATTTTTCCGAACTTGGAAATAACTGAAATTGTTTGAGAATACTTTTATAAAGCTTTTATTTGAGCTTCTTCGATTTGAACGCTATCACAGTACAGCAGTGTTTCAAGCAAATGCGTGTAGTATTCTACGCTCCTCCTTTTGATTCTCGTGAATATTTGCCGAACAACTGTGGGCGTAATGAATCCGCAAAAATATTTCACAGATTTTCTCACTAAAAGAGTTCCACGCTTGGATTTTGCTCACAAGGTTTTGTGAATTTGCAAATTCCGTACTCATGCTACTGCTGCTGCAACTGCAATATTAGCGTTTCTAAATTATCTCCTCCAAGCCTTAATTCCAGCTTCCAGGTTAGTATTCGGTCTCTTCTTATCGCCGCTCATGCCAACACATCTCTACGTAATCCTCAATAACTCTATTACTTGGTTATAGCAAATCAAGCTGCAGAACTTGACTTGTTAAATGGCTGACATACGAAATCGGCAAGGAATGTAAATAACTGCTATGCGTGCGACCATAATTTGTTGGACAAAGAAGCTCTTGAGTTGGGCTGTAAAATGCGGTCGGGTTTCTTTGAAAAGATTCACTTGGTGCTTTTAGGAGGTCGAGTCGTAAAGCTGGAAAAATGGCAAAACTTGAACGTTTCTTTGTCCCCAGGCACTTTTGAAGTGTCGCAAAAAAGTGACATTGAAAGCGGGGAGAGTTGCTGGTGTGGTCTTTTGGATTCTTGTTCGACTCTCGTCTCGAGTGGCAGATTTGGCAGGACGAATTGAATCCACAATGACTCCTTGTCCAACTCGCGTAAAAAAAACTGGACATAGAAGTTGCTTCAGTTTGGCCACAGGAGTCGGCGCTCGTTCTGAGAAGCGCTAAAAAATGTGTAAAAAGGAACGGATTCCGATGGTCAGCTCGGACAAAGACGTGAATGGACGTCCGTTCGAAATCTAAGTGAAAAGAGTAACTTTCATGGACGTTAAGATACAAATTTCTGGACAAAAGTCGCATTGTGTTCTGTAGCTCAAACGGCCTGAAAGCAAGAACTTAAAGAAGAGGCTCAGCTCCAAAGGTGACTCCTCGAGGTAAAAAAGCTGGAAATGAGGGAATCGGTCATCCAAGGAATCTTCAAAGAGGTGACCAGGAGCTCATCTTGTCACGTCTTCGAACTCGCCTGATTCCACAATAACAACTTGGCATTATAAAAGCTCAAAGTCTCCTCGAAAAACAGTTGAAAAAGAAGGGTAAAGGATAAGAAGGATGAGGAATAGGAAACGGTAAAAAAGACTTGGTCCAAAATCAATTGTTGTATAACTTGGCTCATTGTTGGTTGCGTCGGCGGACTTGATGAATGGACGTAGAATGTCTTTTTTCCTCGTCCATTTGCCCAAAGCGAGCCACAGAGTGACCCATGAAATATAAATGACTTTCTGGTCGGTCGAGATACCGATTGAATTATGGCATTCCACAATGGACGGACCGTGTCCTCATTAAAGGAAGGATTCGACAGGAACTCGTTGGGACTGGGAAATGTCCAACATTTTTTAAACGAGCTTCTTCAAGTGGGAGTGTCAGTAAAAAAGAAAGGTTACGTAAAGGCGGTCAGTTTGGTGTTTTGTGGATGTGTGACATGTGGCAGAATTTTCAGAAGCAGCTGCTCCAAGTCCACTTGGTCCAGGCGCTTTGGGCCAGCAAAAGGTATACACACGACTGTAAAGAGTAGTGTGTGTTTTTAATGAATGACCATTACGACCAGGACCCTCTTCTGAAGCTATTCAGGAGCCAGATGTGTTCCAACTGGTCAACCCGGAAGGAGCAGCACACCAAGTGGAAACACGTTATGGAATCAGGCTTTTTGGTACTTAGGTATTGGGAACCAGGTAAGTCTTGGACGGCTATTTTGGCGACTTCGGGTCTATATTGATTGAACGGTCAATGGAAATGGAGGAAAAGGTGTCTTTTTGTAGGACTGGAGCAGTGGACAGATTTATTAGGGACAACGGTGGTCTCATTGTGTCCGACAGAAGTCCGTAAGTATCCGTTTGAGGTCCCAATGTATACATACAGCATTAATGCCTGATGAGATGGATAAGGGGATGATTAGTTGGCTTGAGCTTGAATAGTGTCCGTCCGAAAGTACACTGAATCTGGAAAAAAAGACCTTTTTAAACCATTTCGGATTACATGATTCTGAACCTGATAAAACATGAGAGATTATGTGGTTGTGGTTCTAAAGCCGAGGAACTGAGAATAGTACAAGAACAAGATGACGAGATGATACAGGTGTGAAGACGACGGTTTGTACGATTAAGATTTGATCAAAAGCTTGATCTGCGACTAATTGTTTGTAAAACATATTGAACAAGATGGAAACAAACAAAAAACAATGTCACGTGGACCACAAGGTGTTCGTATAGCAGCAGTTGGAGACCATCAATGCTTATTGCGTATACTTCAGAACTGGAGGCAGGTGTGCACATATTATATTTTCTTTGGCTATGTTTGAATCAATTTGATACTTTGTTCATCAAAAAATGTGGCCCTTATATAAGAATGAATGGTTTTATTGAGACCAAGCGGCGGGTCAGCTAACAAACTGCTGATCCCATGAGATTATTGTCATGTCGCAATCTTCATGTTGAATCGGCGGCAGCGGCTATGCGATACATTGATTGATATCAAACAATAAAAGACGAAAGTTCTTTTGATTTGATTACACACAGAATCATCTTCGACGACTCGCCGACTCATAAGACGAACGACATTCAACCAGTTTCTTGTGGTTTTCCATCCAAGCAGCTCAAGTCATAACTTCTGTATGTATTAACTGACTGACGATACAAAAATCTTTGTCAAGTCTTCTGTTTCCACTATCAAATTTTTCAAAAGACATAATTTATATTTTGTACTTTGAAACAACTACTTTTGTATATCGTCCTCGGCCAGATTCTAGCTTTGAAGCACAACACGCAATTCTCCTATTTACACCCTCAATCAAGTGTAGTTAAAATTATAGCTACACAGAACAACGTTAAAAAACTATTAAGCCTTATGTAATCGCCAAATGAGTAAGCGGTACGCAGCAGCAGTTAGTAGTATTGTTACAGTAGCTTCCTATGAAGTCCATTAAAGAACAATAGAGCCAAAGTTTGGTCTTCTAACCGGATCTCAACGTTTGTTCCCCAAGTGCTATTATTTGATGAATTTATGAATGAATGAAAAGGTCAGTCAAGCTATTCCAAATATCTCCATTTTAACCAACCTTGTTGGTATGTATATATTTGGAATCCCATACCAGCAAAAACTCAATGCATTGTGCTGCAGAAATGATGGAATATACGTTTCAAAATTATATCTGCCGCGGTCATTAATATAAAGATAGGAACAGTTATAAATTGCACTTGAAAAAGTCGACTGGTTTCTTAATTGACTTTTGGACGGACAGACAGGTGAATTATGATGGGCGCGTGCGGACAAATTATCAAGTTGGACCACCAATTCATGGTCTTCTTTTGAAACACAATTTGGTAAATGGACGATTAGTAGCTGTTCCTGGACTCACTTAAACTATTAACTTCTTCTTGTATTTATACTCATGGAGATAAGAAACAAGTTTGTTTGTAATAATAATCTACAGTCTCTTCTAATTATGATGGCCATCCCTTGTTGGTGATTAGCCCATTTTGCGAGAGATTGTGCAATTAAAATGTGAAAGTGTTGTTTACAGTTGAAACGTGTTTAGTTTAACGGGCTTATAGTTTCCTAATATGCTCCCTCACACAGAAATTGCTAAAACCATTAAAGGATCAAGAGGATCTGCTATGAGTGGAAGGTTACGGAACATTTAAAGTTGTTAATAATAATGAAGAAGAAGAAGAAATAATTAGAGGGAGAAGAGGTAAAATGCAATTAGGAAATTATAGGTGACAACAGGTAAAGCAAAAGCCAAAAGGCGAGAATCTGTTAAGAAAAGCTCAATTAAGTAAAGTGTCGTTAGTTAAAGGGATAAACAATGGCGTAAATATATAGTAATGAAGCTGTATGGCAAACTATAGTTTGTTTGCCGTTTGTTGATGCAGGTCAGTTGTAAACTAACAACAGTAAACAACATGATTTTCCTCCTCCACAGGCAGAATGAAGAGGACGAGGTGAGAGGAACATTGAGTTGAAAGTGAACTCAATGGCTCGGTGTCTTCTAGGGATCTAGATGCGGATTATGGTCAACGTCGAAACGGAAATTTCGAATGTTTGTTTACATTTTGCATTCAGTGTATGAAAGACGTTGCACTTGAGAAAGACTGGTAGAGATTATAAAGATTTGTTGTTTGAATTGAATTCAAGTTAGTTATATCAAAATATCAAAGTTAGCAGTAATATTATTATTTGTTGACCATCCGAAACGACTTAAAGGCTCAACAAGTTGGTTACTTTGTAATGGAAATCTTCCAACCTTTATTGTGTCAGACTGCTGAGCGTCGGTTCTTGTGTACTCTATACAAATGTGTGAAATGTGTGGACGCTTGGATGGTATTTTTAAAACATAAAAGGCCAAATGAAGCCGTAATAAAAAATACGTGTCTAATATCAAATATTATATGTATATTTTGTATTTGTTGACCTCAAGTGTCCTGTGGAGAAGCACAAACGGAGTCATAATGTCAATGTGGCGCAGCTGAGGTGATAGAAGCTAGTTTTTATTAATGACACCAGTAGCCATCTCAACTAAGGAAATATTGACATGAACAAGATTATCAACTAAACATGTTGTTACATGATTTGTGGAAGTTTTTAAAAAGTGAACAAGTCCAAGTCGTAATCGGACATTAGGAGTGTGGATGCACCAAGACCAAGACCAAGGCACTTTAACAATCATTAGCAATGATGGCCTCGTAATAATAGTCCAAGTAGGTTATGAATGGAACTATAGGAGCCCTGCTGCTACTGAAGCTGCAGAGCTCGGTAATTTCAAAAAGAGTCTATGGAGCTGGAGCTCCTGCTGTTGATTGAATTGATATCGTTTATCAAGTGCTAGTTTTTGAAGCTTATTTGGAGTCATTATCCAAGTATTATCCAAGTGAGAAAGTGTGACAGATTGCATAGAACTTTTGGAAGAAACAATAGACCGAGAGCTCCTGCTCCGACTGTGAAGAAGAATTGATTGAACAATAGATTCAACAATTGGCCATGTGTTGATTGTATATATAGCTTGGGGCAGATTGCTGGACTTGGCAAGTGATGTGTGTGAGCGGGTGGGGGTGGATATTGAATTTGGTGGTGATGAATCGGATCGATTCCACTTGAACGACTTTTCGATATTCCATCAAGTTTTCCAGATTTATATGCACAGCGTTCGGCCTGGAGAGAAAAGGTCGACAACAAGTAATCTTGTATTTTGCAAGCCAACTTGTTTGAATTGATCAAAAGAAGCTGGAGGAGATTAGTTTGATTCCAACAGATCTTGTTCTTGTACATTCCAGACATTTCCTTCGTATTCAAAGATTGCCTGACCCGAGAATCTTCTAAATATTCCAATGTATATACTACAAATTATCATTAGACTGTTTTTAATGTGACTTGAGGAGAAAAAATATCGAGTGTAGTAGAAAAACATCAAGTTGAGCTTGTTGAGCTTCAGATGCTCGGTTACTTATTATGAACGCCCGTTCTTGGTTGGGCTTGGGGGAGAAGACGAGAAAATGAATCTGAAAGGAAGGTAATGGAGATGGACGGAAGGATGGGATGCATTCAGAGTCTGAAGGCTGGTGAAGCAACAACATCTTTGACATTGTGGCGCTCAGTCAGTCATTATTACAGTCTTTTAACATTAGGACAACAAACAAACGCTCTTACTGTTACAGTTACAGCGACAGCGCTTCAAGTGGACTACTGTAAGGAATTATAAACTGTCTTTGGGAAGGCTCGTCTTCAACATTTAGTTGTGGTTCCAACTGTTACGATACAGCCCAAAAGACTATTATTTTATTTGAACGAGTGACCGGAACTGATCAACCTGAGGAACCTACTGAACCAACCCCATACGGATCGGATGACCCGGCAAATTTAGTTTTGAAGAAATCCATTGTCTCAGCTCAGATCAAGGTAAGCTTCCCGAACATTTGTTTACGTGATTACATTGTATATATATAATTGTAAGTTGTCTCCTAGAGTTGGCATAGGGTAAACAAAGGTTGTGAGTTACATCTACATTTACACCTAATAGTGCTCTTGTTTCTAGAGCGTAGCTATTTAATTTGTCTGATTGACTACATGTATTAGTAATGATATTGTGACCAGAGCTTGAGCCTCAGGTGCGTAAATCAATGTAGAATATTCATGGACACTCTAAAGCAAACAAAAGATGGATTGATTAGTTTGGGATTAGGAGCCGGCTAGACTTTTAGTAAATCACACTGTGATTTGTTAGTTTGATGTAGTAAATGCAGTTTGTTACGGAAAAGTCAAACAGGAAGGAGATTGGATACAGATTGAAAAAAGTGGTTGACAAAACGTTACGCAGTTACAGCTATTAGCTTCGACGTTGTTTCCATGATGAGAAATCTAGAAGCAAGGAAATTGATGAAAAAGTAGCAAAGCAAATATACTTGTTGATATCCTTCTTCTCTACGTCTACAAAATCTCCATTACGTATATAATCAAAGCGTTTAGCCATAACAATTACTGACATATCGATATGTCAGGTTAAAGATGTTTTAATGTCGATAATGCGTATCCAGGAGCTGTGTGGCCAGTGGTCACGTAGCTAGCGGCGCTAACTAACTGCGCGCTTGTTCAAATGAAAAACTCTATGGCAATCCACGCAAAGCTTGTGTCGTAAGAACATGGCTTTGTTTATCAGTGTGATTCTACTTGGTCTATCAGCTATATATCAACTAGTAATTTGAAAAGGAAAAGTTGAATCCTTGTTGAAATCATCTTCGGATGATAATGACGACGTTGTTGTTAGTAAGAGTGGCTTTACAAATTGTTGACGGTGATAGAAATCTGAAACATTTTTGCTCTGAAATCTTTTGATTCAGTTAGTGTGCAATGCATAAATACATGCGCAGTTGCACCACCACCACCACAACAAGGTTAGCTAACTGCAAAGTAAATGTTGACCCTTCCTTGTCATCATTTATACGTCGACTCTTCTAAACTTGTCCTAACTGACTAGACGGTTCGGCGTGTGATATGATGATCCATTCAGTCAATGTTATTTGTAATCCAAGTGTAATTATGTACGTCTTCTTGGATCATTCATATTGTCATTATAATGGACATGCAGTAGTAGTAGGAGAGAAGTTTGTTTCTGGCCTTGTTTTTCAAACCGATATGTGTATAGTTACACCAAACAAGTTTTTAATTATTGTCCAGAGTGGAAGCGTAATTTTTCCACACAAACTTTTCCATGCAATTGCGTGCTTCTGGTTTTGTACACATTCAAGACTTGACTTGGTTAAACGGCTTTTAAAAATATTGAAGTTGCTATTAATCCACGTGTTTTTGATGATGGACTTGCCCAGGTGGAGCTGGGCGCGTGTGACTTCAGACTTGGACAACAGGAGTTGCAACGTGATCGCTGCTGCGCTAGTTTAGTTGTGGAATTTAACACAAGAATCCGAGACAGGTTGCTGGTTGATGGTGGACACAGGTGTGTTGTTGTTATGGTAGTTTAGCAGCGGCTTTTGATTGCCATGTGATTACCTTGTTAACATGGCTTGTAATATAGGGAAAAAAACCTGTAAAAAGGTCGGAGGCTTGGGGTAAAAAAGCGGTGGTAAAAAGCGGCACGCGACCACACCGTAGGCAATTTGTAATGCCCACTTCAAGGGGCTACTAATAGGATTTGGTGGGATAAAAAAGTGTGAAATGTGATTATGATCCTTCCCTCTTATTGAAGGAGAAGATGTAAAAAATTCAGGTAATTTTTAATGTAACGTGAGTAGATTGAAGTGTAGGGTTGCTGCCGCCGGGCGGTGAAAAAAGATTGATTCGGTCCGTTCGAGTTGTGGATTAAAAAAAGGTCCTTTTTTCCTAAAGCGTGCAAAAGAGTGCTTGAATCGGGAATGACAAAAAGGCTAATCTGTAATGGGAAGGGGGATTTGATGGGGACAAAGGGAAAAATTCGGTAAGATTCAACCAACTACAGACGGGGATGAAAGCGATGCGGCTCGGGCGGATGAAAATAGCAAAACTTGGGTTCCAAGAGGGATGATGATATAAAAGATTTGGGATGATTTTTTCCAACAGTTTTTGTGGGATATGTTGTTTGTTATTACAGTGGAGGTTCGGTTGGAATAGACGCGTGTTTTAAATGATTGTAGGTTCTGGAAGTTTTGATATCAAACATAAGTAGGAAGGGAAATACCGGTGGCGGCGGCATTGGGCTATTTTAAGGACTGTTATTGTGTGTTTGTGCAAGAGGTCTCTTGTGTTTACTATTGTAAAAAGGTAATTTGAAGAAGAAGCAGTTTTTATGGGGTAAAAAGCTTGCTGAGGAAGGGCACTCGCGTGCATGTCGCGTGCACGTTGCACGTTAATTAAAAAAGGCATATAGAAGGTGAGAATTGGGTGGAGAGGGGCGGAAGAGACAGGTAAAGGGAAGTAATTAGGAGGATGGTTTTTTAAGTGGTTTTGCGGCGAGAGGTAAATGATGTAATAATGAAATGAGATCGGAGAGGAGAGCGTGTTTTTTATCGAGCAAGAGGATGTGATGATGATCAGTAATAATAAAGACACGCCCACAGGGGGACAGTTTTTGAACGGAGTAATAGGGCTTTTTTATGGATTGATCAAGGGGGTTGAGTTGGAAAGGTTGGGGATGAGAGTATAGTGATAGGAGTTTTTTATCATAAGGGGAGAAGCCACGCCTACTTGTAATTGAGTGCAAAAGGTGGGTTGGTGGAAGAGCTATTGTTCGAAAGGGTTGAGTCTGAAGTGTTGCTTTTGGGGGGTTTGCTAATAATATTTTGCGAAACATGATGCTGAGTTTTGTGTGGAAGAACTGCTAGTTGTGAGACCATAATTTGTAGGACAAAGAAGCTCTTGAGTTTGGCTGTAAAATGCGGTCGGGTTTCTTTGAAAAGCTTCGCTTCGTTGCTTTTTGGAGGTCGAGTCGTAAAGCTGGAAAAATGGCAAAACTTGAACGTTTCTTTGTCCCCAGGCACTTTTGAAGTGTCGCAAAAAAGTGACATTGAAAGCGGGGAGAGTTGCTGGTGTGGTCTTTTGGATTCTTGTTCGACTCTCGTCTCGAGTGGCAGATTTGGCAGGACGACTTGAATCCACAATGGCTCCTTGTCCAACTCGCGTAAAAAACACTGGACAAAGAAGTTGCTTCGGTTTGGCCACAGGAGTCGGCGCTCGTTCCGAGAAGCGCTAAAAAAACATGTAAAAAGGAACGGATTCCGATGGTCAGCTTGGAAAAAGACGTGAATGGACGTCCGTTTGGAATCCAAGTGAAAAGAGTAACTTTCATGGACGTTAAGATACAAATTTGTGGACAAAAGTCGCATTGTGTTCTGCAGCTCAAACGGACTGAAAGCGAAGAACTTCAAGAAGAGGCTCAGCTTCAAAGGTGACTCCACGAGGTAAAAAAGCTGGAAACCAGGGAATTGGTCATCCAAGGAATCTTCAAAGAGATGACCAGGAGCTCATTCTGTCACGTCTTCGAACTCGCCTGATTCTACAATAACAACTGGGCATTATAAACGTTCAAAGTAATCCTCGAAAAACAGTTGAATAAGAAGGATTAGAAACGGTAAAAAAGACACGTGAATCCAAAACCAATTTCTTTTGGATGATCTGTAATTATCAAGAACTTCCGAACTGTTTTCTTTTTAAATGCCGGCACGTGTGTTTGATTTGTCTTACGGAACAAGATTGGTTTACACAAAGTTTAATTGCTTGCTCATCCTGAGATGGAAATGCGGATCAGGGCGGATTATTTGTAATTTGTGTTGGTGTTTGTTGAACTGCAGGCTGGAAAAGTTTGTTGACTGAAAGAATCGAGAGTGCATTTGATATTTATAGATGTTAAAAAAGAGGTCATTTGTTCAACAAACTCTTGAACTGTACAATATAAATGTACTAAAATCAAGTATGGTTCAGGTACCCTTTTTTAAAGCTTAACGGATCTAGCGGTACTTGTCTGTCTGGATAGTCTGGAATTGTTGGAGTCGAGTTGTTATTGTGGACATAACGGGTTTGATGGATCCTGGCTGGAGACAAAGCTAAAGTTTATAAATATCCAACAGCTGATTGATTACCGTTCTTGTCCATCCTCTAATCTGTGTGTGAAGGAGGCTCTGAAGAATTGACTCGACCAAAAACGGTCGTCTGTCTCTTGTTTACTTTGCTTCTTAAATTATATATTGTGAAAGGCAGTAGTTGCTGACGTTGGAGGTTCTTCCGGGCTTTTGAATTCCCAGTTTGTGGAAAATACATTATGCAAGTCCAAAGGCTTCAAAGTCGAAGGTTTGAACAGTTTGTCCAGATGCTGAGGCAATTTCGGCGGCTCCTGCCAGTGGGCTAGGTCAGTTAGTTAGCTCACACTTTTTTGCTCCGTGCCTGGAATATATATAAAGCACACAAGGAGACACGAGCTCCAAACTGACTAAACATGCCCAATGCATTTTGGGGTGGATTCTCGGAGGAAAACGTATAAAAACGCATAATAAAAAGGGACGGAACCTTTTTGAGTGATTTCATGGATATTTTTTGTCAAGGGATGTTGTTGGAGGGATAAAAGACATCGGGATTTTGGTCCTATTTAATGTATACGGATGAGAAGCGTGGTTGAGGGGGAATTCGTTATAGTATTCGTCACCTGCGGTTTGAACGGCTGTTTGTCGTATGGCTGGCTATCGAGGCAGGGACGGATTTTGATCGTTTTATATGGTTTGTTATCAGGGTTTTATATAAAGGAGAAAGACGGATTTTTTTGTCAAGATGCAATTGAGATATGGGATAAAGACTACTAGAGATTTTTGGCTTGTGCGACACGGACGCTTTGGCTCGTGTGTGTATGTACTTGTATTTGTGTAAACAAAGGCAAGGATCTGAGTTGTGGGAAATGAGGTTTAAAGTACGTTTTAAAGCTTCCTGTTACAAGATCCTGGGACGAGAGATTAGGAATTAGGAGTTTGTTATAGCATGTAAAAAGGCGGAAATTCAGGTAAATTTTAATGAGGACAAGATGATGAAGCCAGTTGACAAATTCTCTGAGGAGAGCAGGTGATGCAAGTACTCAAAAAGGAAGGAACAAGTCGTTAATAAAATGAAGAAGCGACTTGGTACAGGAAGCGATAGAGCGTAAAGATGTCCTTGGTTTGGTGCGGATTTCAAATATTTGCCAGGGGGTCGCAATGTTATTGTTTATCATTGCGGGGTGCAAAAATAAGGAGCGCAGAGAGATGCGAAGGAGGAGGAGGAGGAGGAGAGAAGGGAGGAATGCAATGATGATGATGACAATGGCGATTGTAATGGGATTCGCAGTGGCGAGGGATGCACATGATGATGAAGATGATGATATTGTTTTCCTTTGGAAACTTGTAAACAGTAATGGCGGCGGCTGGGAACCCGGGCGGGTTTTGTCGGTAATAAAAAATCGGTGGGGTGGCTTCGACGTTATGTGTTTCGAAGGGAATACATTAAAAATGGTATCCGTTTCGTCCAGCGGGGACAGTAGTGTGTTTTTATACATAAAGAAGGGGGATGAATCACCAACGACGGAATCGAAATAGTGTGCAGTTATAATAGGAGTGTAGTAAATAGTAGTGCGGGGGTGAATTTTTTGGGGAAAAGTTTGGGAAACGGAATAATGGTGTGACAGTAATGGATGACACTGCAAGCTTTTTTGTGTTGATTGAATGCGAGTGAGGGGGTGGTGGGGGTGAACTGGACCATCGTAGATTTTGATGTGGAGTGAATGAAGTTTGTGGGGATGACTTGGTGAATTTTGGTTTTTTACCAAAGCTGGAGCGTAGAGGAATATTTTGAAAAAGCGGGGAAACAAGTGGGCAAAGTGAATGGAAAAGAAAACAGTTTAGATTTTGGTATATGTACTTGAAGACGTAATTGTGTGGAAGTAAAGCGTGTGTCGGCGTGTGGATCGTTAAAAAAAGTTGGGCATGAATCGAACAAGGCATTGATGTTTGATGAATGATGATGATCAAGGTTAGATGTTTATGATTTTGATATTTTGTACGGGAAGAAGAAAGGTAAGAGATGGGGAAATGATTGGGAGGAAACGGGGCTTGGTTGACTTGAATATGATGAATTGGTGGTGGGGAAGGTACTAGAGGCAGGCAGATTTCGTACAAACTTCCAAGTCACGTGTTTATAATCTGAACTTTAGATGAAGAATAGTTTGAGTTTTGGAAAAATTGCATAAGAATGTATAGTAAATGAGCGGCGTAGAATTTGGATGGTATTTTTTGGTCGTGGTGCGATACTAGGACTAGGAATTTCACACGTCTGGGATCGCGTCTAGAAGACGCAGCAAGCAGAAATAAGTAGCTACACCACTCGAGAATTGAGATGTTGGTTGATTGATAATGATATATAATCATTATTGAAAAGTGGAGCTAAACGACTGGAATGGAGGGAGCTGTTGGTGATTGCGTAAATGAGAAGCGTAAAAAATATGAATCTCCAGTGAGTTCCAAGAACTGATAATACAAAAAGGTCTCATAGGACTCGGTAAATGTACAAAGCACACTAAAAAGATCCAACTGACTGAAATGGATATTATTTGAAGGACAGATGATGATTCATGGATTCACGGACAAAATTTGTAGAACTCCTGATTCCCAATGGGTAAACCACAAGCTCAGCAACTGAAGATGATGAGATGGAGAAAATCTTTTGATTATGTCGTCAGAGATTTGTTTTGTGGATCTTTGTGACGTGGGACAAGGAACGAGATTAGCCCAAGAAACCCAACTATACTGTGTGTTTTGTTGGTTTTTTCTCAAGTTTGAACAACAATAATAATGCCGTCTTCTTAGGCTCCTGTTGGAGTGTATATTGTTGATGGCGTATACATGTTTCACAAACTCTCGACAAGGACACGTTGTTGTTAGGATCGTAGGTGGCAGACAGAGAGAGGGCTTCCGTTCAGCAGGCTCCAGACTTGGACCTCGGCTGATATGAAATGCTGTTTTTGTTGGTTTGTAAATCTAAGAATGTTTGAATGAATGACACAGACTTTGGAATGACCTTGTGG
>JAQGBJ010003078.1:0-13874 GCA_034698345.1 Sphaeridia pumilis
ATGCATGCATTATTCCCTGTATTTTCTATAGGCACAAAAGTCAACTGCATTATCCTCCAACCCCCCCCCCCCACCACCACTACCTTTTGCCTTTTAACACACTAACCAACCAAGTAATCGTCATTTTGGAGCCAAACTCTACAAGATACCAGCACGCCACCGCCAGAGCCAGATGCCAAGACTCAGGACTCTCAGGATCATTGAAGAACTAGCAGCAGCTATGAATTCCTTCGGTTTTAGTCCATTTTAGAAGACCAGAGGTATTATATACATGTATGTACTGTGAACTTGATTGACTATTGGCGATAGTGTGTAATTAACCACAAAGCCAGGTCTCTGCCAAATTTCTGCAAAGTATCTGATACTTTCTTCCTTCCAGCTTATCTCCAAGAGATGTGTTCCAAGTACTGGATTTCTCCATTACATTTCCGTATGCTATCTCATACAACTTTCCTTGCTCATCATATTCGGATTCAATAGGCTTTGAATTCAATTTCCGCTTCTTTTCACCCCCCCCTCCCCAGTTCTCAATCTCTTCATAAGCAAAGCTAAATCATTTCATATTTCTGAATATTGAATACCTACAAGTTCCAATTCATCTTCTATAGGCTCCTTAACGCTCCTATTAGCGTTCTCATTAAACTTGAAATTTGTATGTACATACTGCTAACTTAACCCTTCCGGCCCTTAGCCTCAGCCTCCGCCCTTGCCACAACAATCGCCGCCGATCCCCATACAACACCTGTCATAAATTATTTCATCCTACAAATTAAACCCTTTGTTCACTGCCTTTTGTCCAGGATCTGTGCCTTTTCAAGAGGGATTTCCCCTACATCTTCATCATATCTCCTGCTTCCTTCTTCGCCAAAGCTAAAGCCACAACAAACAAGTATGAAGCTATGCTTTCTACAAAGACTACAGAAAGACAAGTGCGCCATGCTTCTCTTGTTTGTTTCATACATAACTTCAGAAATCCACCAGAGCAGCCGCCGCCACAGACAAACATACACACAAGGCATCCGGGGAAGGCAAAGAACCACTTTCTCCATTTGCTTCGAGGAACCGCAAGTCCCAAGTTGGGACTCAATCCCAGTCACCAACGCCATATGGTCTCTAAATTACTTGTCTTGCTCGATCTATCCAGCCGAATACTTGTTATAGAATTCACAGTCACTTTCTAGTTTCCTTCACAGCTTTCCCGCCACCACCACAGCCTCCAATGACTGACTGTTATAATAGAAGCGAATCCTTTTTGAGCTCAATCAAATACAACTACACACACACACACATTCCCAAACCACTAGCGCCAAAGACTTGCTACTTTCTCTTCTTGCCTACTCCGAAGCTCCGTTGTTAGACGGAGGAGAATCTACAGGACCAAATTTTTACAATCTTCTTCCCATCAATCTCCCAGCAACACATAAAACCTCATACGGCTTCCATGTCCTTGTTCTCTTCCCCTCAATCTTTTACCCGGGTCTTTTGCCGTCCTCTTTCTCCATCTACGCGTTATTTGTTCTCCTCATATGTCTTTTTCAAAGTCGCTCACAGTGGAACAAAACGACTTTCTCCATCCTTATACCTTTTCACTTTGTTCTTTGCTTTGTTCTGTATATATATACATGTCGCTAGGAATTACCTTTTGAAATTCATCAAACGTGAAGACACGTCAACGAGGGATCCAAAGCAATTTCAACACCACATCATCATATAAATTCATTTGATTAGTTGTATTTCATCCACCTGACAACACGGATTTCTATATACGATTTGTAATTACGTTTGACTAAATGTATATACATTGTGTCTCTTTTAACTTTCTTTTATGCCCCAGCAATATATCATTTCACAAAGTGACTTTTACAACCTTCTCACTAGTAAAGAGAGAAAGCGGAAAGAGATAAAAGTTTTAGGATAAAACATGTAGGCTTTTTGTAATCTGCTACTGCCATGAGTCTCTCAAATTCCTGATTTCAAAGCGCTTTTGAGTAATTAAATTTGACATTTGTTTTGTAAAATGTGATACTTGAATTGATTTTGCCATTTGTTTCCTACGTGATTTCCATCCGACACTTTCTACTTGCTTGAATTTCGCACTAGCTTCTCCATTTGCTTTCTCCCTATTACTGACAGAGGCCGAGAAATACAAGGCTTTTGTGTATATAACTCTCGGTATATATTTTCAATCCATATATTATATATACGCTTATGCACACACAAAAACAACAAGAAGCCATGCATGTGCAAAATGGCAAGTCCGCAGATTCCTAAAACCCACACGCTTTCCCCGTCGCCTGTCTGTCAACTGTATTAACACACACACACACACTGTACATACAATTATGTCACTTACAACTCACAGGTCGCAGTCATGGACTTTTGCCGTTATGCCCATTGGTGCTACCTGTATGCTCATATCATGTTCCCGCCATGACGAAAATCAAGTTTGTCTACCTACATCCACGTCCATTCCATACACATGATTGTTTCATGTACGATGAGGAAATTGGCGAAATGATTCAATTTCATGCAACAAATTTTGAAATTAGAGACAGCAGACGAGTTTTTTCCAAGAGTTTCTCCAAACTATCTATGACGTACATAGAATTAAAACGCTTTTAGCCGCTGCTCTTCTTGCGTTCTTGCTCTCTTTTGTTGGCTTCAATATCACTAAGTTACTATTACTTAGTTAGTTCTGTTGCTACTCATATTCATTCAGGAGCGCTTAGCAGCTGTGTACAATTGAGCCAGGAGGTCGACTAAGAAAAAGTGGTGCCATTTTGGCTTGGGTCCAACACCCAAAAGCATTAGCTAGAGACCTGAGACCAGTCTTCATTCAATCCCTGTACTGGAACATGTACACCGGCAATTGATCCGCATTTGCCAATGCATTTGCAAGCCTTCCAACACGCTCCTTTTTCTATAAATTGTTTCCATCTGTTGTGTGTCCGACCTATAACCCTTGATGCTAGTTAGGACCATCGATGGAGCTTTTCGATGTCAACTTTTGACTTATACATTGAGGTATATGGCTTGGAAGGCTTCGCGGCTGAAAGCAAAGCTCCAAGTTGTTTCAAAAACGGCTACGGACAATGGAAATGGAATCAAGGAATATTAAATATGACACCTCGACGAGGAGCTCAAATCTCTCATCCACTTATGTGTACACATTCATCAACCTACATACATTTCACACCTTCCACGTGTCGGCCATAGCTGACTGAGTACATGCAATAATCACAACTACAACTTCTGCTCCTGCTTTTGAATTCAGTCTCGAGCGGTATTAGTCCCAAAGAAACCTTGCAAGAATTCAGTATGGGCGACAGCTGTCTCCACGCTACTTCTGTCCCATACTTTTTTATCTCGGCAGAAAATTATAAACATTTGCCATTCTGCTCTGCCATTTGTTCAACAGGGAAAGAAGAGAGACGAGGAGAATTTTCTCTTATCAATCTAGCTCGTCCTGATCGTTATCAAAAAGTCGCTCAAGTTTCGTCGACGTCGTCGTCGTCAAGTATATAACAACAAACAATTTTGCGTTAGCTCTCACAGTTGGCTTGATTGCCTGCTTTTATAGCTACCGACGACGTTCTACTAGTTTATATTGCATTTTGTTGCGAATATTATATTAACAAGTTTAGTTGATGCGGACAAATTTCACGCTTCAAAATGCCAACTTTTTTACTAAGGATATAAAAAGTCAATCTGTTTTTTTCGCTCCGTGTTTCTTTTATATACATTTATATATATACTGGCTGGGTATATTACTTGCTGCGTCGTCAAGAATGAACAAATATTTTTTACACAAAGGACTCTTGGGCCGTAAAAAAGTTTTGAGGAAATGAATTCCACGAAAAGAATCTACAGAATCTTCCAACATAACATCGAACTGGTAGCAAAAGTTTGCAAAAATATTTTGCAAGATATCTTTGCGAGACGGGTTTCCGCCGTCGCCTAAAATACTAGAAGAAGAATCTTTTAAAAGAAGAAGGAACATTATAAAATTATATACAGAACCCACATATTTCAACCCTGATTAACACTAATGGGTGGCATCCCCGCGAGCAAAATTAGCGACATCCTTGAGCTGGGCTCCAAGGTCTTTTTACACTGTAGGAAGGAAGAGGACAAATTCGTGAAATTAATGAAGCTACGAGGTCGTCGACAGACTTTAATGGTTCCGGCCGTCCGACAGGTATTTAGGTTACAGGATTCTAGAGAAATTATCGCTTCAGCATGACAAAAAGAAGAGTCTGTGAAGAAGAAGATGGAGACTGCGAAATATCGCTAGCGACGACAAACATGTTTCACGCACAAAAATACCAAAAGTATATCAACAAGACTTTGGAAGAAACGGAACAAAAGTATCGTTGACTGACATGGGCGGAGTGAACGCATCAGTGGATCTTATCAAGAGACACTTTTGCGAATATTTCCATCTCTTCTATTTTTTAAAGATTATCTTTATTCTTCTCTTCTGCTCTGCTCTCCTTCTGAAATTCTATACAAAATATCTATATGGAACTATGGAACTTGAAACGATGACATTCCTCTTCTTCAAGCTACTTTCCACCTGATTGATTCGAGTCTCTTTTCGTATATATACTGAAGTGAATTTTCTCAACTTGAAACTTGGTCATCTATTTCGCGTCGTACTTCTTTTAGCAGAGTTCTTATGGTAGAAACTTTAGAAATGAGCTACTTTCTTGGTAAATGGCGTATTTACGTCCAAACTTTTATAGCACATTAATCCGCTCCACCAAAGTTGCTCTGGAATCCCTAAGGAAACGAGAAATATCTGAACAGGTAAAAGTTTCATTGCTTGCCAGCTCATTGTGGGAGAAATGAGATGAATTTACAGGTAGTTCAAGTTTACAGGAGGAATTACAACGGGATTTTGATGGCCATTTCCATTAAAAGCAAAATTATCTTTTCATAATCATACGGGCTTTCATAACCTCGAATCACGGCACCAATATCTGTCTCATTTCCGGTTAATTCGACTTGAATTTCCTACAGATTCAGCACTCGGGCAAGAGATTTCAAAGTAGAATATCATGGCTGTTGTGTTATATCTCTTCCCGGCCATTTCACTCCCATTTAGAGACACTAATACGTTCTTAACCACACCATTTACAAAATATTATGGCTACCTTTTCAAATAGTAATAGATTCACGGACGGAGCTGGTGAACCGAAAAGAGCTAAAGAGCCGAAAATCCAATTCATTATTTATCAGGCTAATAAAAAACCTTGTCGGCAACACATGTTCTAATCTCATCATATCCCTTCTATTTCTCTCTGTATTTTTTAAAAGAAATGGCTTGGATCCACTTTCACAACACGGCAAATACACCAACCAAATCCACCTTATCCCTTTCTTGTAACTTGATCGCTCTCCAGGGAAAACATTTATTTCTGCCTAACGGCTTCCAAGCTAACTAGACAGATCTGTACTAGTGATGAAATCTAAGGGTAAAGACATATACATTCGAACGAATAAGAGTAGTTCCCATTTCGACATCCGCCAAATCAACACTTTTCCGCTTCCGACTCTCTTCATCACAAAGTCCATTTGTCTACATCGTAACTCTGTTATCCCTTTGGAAAATCGGGGAACAAACAAACGCGAATACCATGTACATGGGCTTTCACTATTATTGTTGCTATTACTGCTTTCCATCTATCCCAAGGCCGTATCCGCTAGCTATTCCTCAAGCTAAATTTCATTTTAGACTGGCGGGATTGCTTCCGTACTCGCTTGATGATAAACTTGTTTATACACTCGCTGTGAGCATTGGATATTACCTATCATATATACAACAGAGTCAATACAAAAAGTAATTTATCATGTCCATTTGAAGAAAATCAATAAAGTTCAATCATATACCTTGTTTGGGGCTTCCGGTGCCGTCACTTCCGTCCGGTGGTGGTGGGGGTGGCGGGAATTTGGGAGTCAATCAGTCAGTATGGATCCAATTCACACGCTTCTCCTTCAATTCAATCACAGTAAATTGACTGTCCGATGATGATGGTCCTGCCACTTTAGTGCTCAAGTGTACAAACATTCGTCACTTAACAAAACAAATGCATCCGTTGAGAAGTATCCCATTCACCACATGATCCGATCCAGCAGAATCAAATTACACACCAGTAGCACCGAGTATCCATCACCGTTCACTTCATCAGGCACTCGATTGATTCGGTCCGTAGTTTTTCTTGATTGTTGTACTCAAGAAGGAATCTGAGACGTGATGAAGGAATAATAGCACCAATCAAATCACTCTTAAATGTTCCACTACGTCTAAGGATGATTCCAAGGTTTCTTTACTTTACAGTAGACGTCACGCAATCCGATGATTTCCAGGGTGATTGTTTCAAGGTTTCAGGGGAAAAGTGATCTGAAATAATAATAACACATTACAGATTATAATCAGCAACCATTTTAGATAAATAGATACAAAGTAAAGTGATCAAAGTAAATTGGAACCAAAACTGTAGCTGTCTTTAACACATTTGGAAGCTATTTTGAAGTTTATCACAGTTCCTGAGTTAATCTTTTCAAAAGAATTACACGGATTTAATTGTACACTTTGAAAAGAGAAGTATCTTTTTTTCTAAAAAATAATCAACACGTGTAAAAATGTCTTCAAAAAGCCCTGATCGTATCTGTTTCAAACTATTCTCGAGCATTTCTAACCGACATATATTGACGGACACTTCATTATTAGGCTATTCATAACGAACAAAGAGTAAAAAGAACCTATCAGGGCTCGCGACACCATCAGCGCGAAATTTAAAATTTTAAAAGCTGCCAAATTTTCAAAACACTCTCGCTCACCACAACAAAACAACAACAACACACCTCGCAGTCCCACTGGTTTTATCCGGCAAAAGTATAGTAATTTTACCGTTTTCCGTCAAATTTTCAACCCTTGAGCTACTAATTAAACGGAATTAATCAGCAACAGGCGTATTTGACAAAAACAGTAAACGAAGCAACGCTCTACGCTTCTACCGAACCTACCGAAGACACTCTCACACACGGTCATACGACAACAACTAAAAGCTGAGCGTGGCGAGAGGTCGAACCGGGACCTAAATCATACAACGGGCTGCTTCAAGCAAGAAACCCAACGAGAATTCTGCCGAATATCATCATGGCTGCCGAACACGGGTTATTTTTGCTCTCGCTCAACTCCCGGATCAACAAGCTCCTATTCCGATGAGATTTAAAATTAGAGATTCTCCTACTGACACCGAAACGGTGGTGGCGGCGACCGACGCGCTGTTGTCTGTGTACCGTGCAAAAATGTAAGCGGAGATGATACCCCAAGTCTGAACATCCTTTGAACTGCTAGAATCATTATATACCAGCTTGAGAACTAACCCAAGTACTTGTTTCTCTAGGTTGAACAAGCGTCAACTTACCGTTATCCCGGGCGACTCTCTTAGTATTCACCGGAATCCCGAAATCTCGTTGAACAAGTTGAACAACTCTCTTGAAGAAGAATCCCAGCTCTCTTCATCCTGTTCACTTTCATTTAATACGCAAGCCAATCACTTCACCTTAACCTATGACCGATGTCGCCGTGGTGGAGTAGCTCAGCTACTATTTGGACAAGGATCTTCATGATGGTGCTTGTTGATGATAGACGCTGATGTTGCTGCTTTTGGAGGCTTTGTTGTGGTGTCCTAGCAAAACTACAGTAGCTGACAGACACTTTTGCTCCGCTCGCTTTCCCGTCCAGTCACCAACTGCTGTTAACCTCCTCCAAGTACGCTTTTACAGGCTTCTCCATAAAGAAGGAATACGCTCAAGCGCGGCAGGAAGCAGCAACCAAGCTTGCACTTACGCACAAGCTTCAGGAATCCACACACACACACGCCATACAGAGGTATGAACGACTCTGGCAACCCACTAACCTACAACTTTCTCCGGTATCACAGTTCCTTTTCCTTGTTCCATGTTATAATGTTAACTCTATATTTTTTCAGGCTTTCCTGATATTCCAGAACCAAGACGCATAAAGGGCAAATCCTGGTTTATCTTTATAGTCAAGTCTCGATTCCAGCGGCGGTCGTCGTGATAATAACCGCCGATGAACACTTGGGACCTCAAGCATATGACAACACCGTTTCTTGATCGAATCTCTCCTTCTGATCCACGCCAGAGATTTAACCCTTAATTGCATTTCTTCCGGCCTCATTTCGATCTGGACGGAATCTCATCGGTTCTTCTTCTTCAGCCAGTCAGCCAAGTGACTTTCAGATCCCCACCGACTTTGAGTCACTCCAAAGAAATTCGCCAATTTTGTCGGAGCACCATGAGAGTCATTACCTCGCCCTCGGTCTTCACCCGTTTATCCGCCGCGGCAGAGACAAAATCCGCTGTTTATCCGTAAAGTGCAGGAAAGCCAAAACAACATTAAGCACTAAGTGCTTTTCTGCCGTCATAGTCATTAGCTGCCGCCTCTCGGCTTTCACTTTCCCCGCTTCTACTGTAATTACTCGATTCATTCCAGTTATTTGTTCGAATAAGTGCCGCCTCTGCACCACCCAATATTCCCCATGTCTCTGTACTTCTTAAACTTGGCCCTTGAGCAACTTTTGCAGATACTTTTGTCGCATTCTTTCTTATTTCTTCTATAGTTTTTGTCCAACTGTTGAACTACAAACCAGTTTCAGACTTTAGGTCGACTAGTGGAACATGCTCCTAAAATGGCATATGGTCCCAGGGCCATCCGTAGTCTCAGTCAGTCAGTAGTTCCTTCAGTAGTACATGTATTTCATCCCGAATTCTTTCTTTTGTTCCAAATCTCCTATCTCGGCGACATCCGATCCGACAAAACAAACGCAACACATGTCCTACCTCGTCGTCCTCTCTTCGACAAAGGTGTGTAAACATATAGAGTTTGCAAAAATCTGCTTCCCTTTAATTCTCCCATGGCCACCATTACAGCTTGTAGGGCTACACGTATGAGAACACATGAACCTGTCGGTCTGTCGTTTATTCTGTTGCGAGCCCTAATAAGGTTTCACACACAAACATAAGCTAAGGCTAAATCTGTCCCAGTGGTAGAGCAATATATACTTTAACGGCATCCGACAACTCCTCCAGGTCTACTATGTGACTAAAATCTAACGCTAGTAAAGCCGCGAGCGGAGAAACTAGTGTCGACGCTTCTAGTTCTAGGCTAGAACTTCTAGCCCTACAAATCTTTTACATGTGTCACACTCTTGTAGGGTTGTGCATTTGAAGAGATTTGGCTAGCTTTGTTCATGTATACCCAGTGTCGTCGGTGTATTTCCAAAGTCATGACCAACTGTACTGTGAGGTGACAAACATTTCATTGCTCGAGGAATCGCACTGCTATGTTTTGCCCAAAGACCATAAGAAAGTCAGAGGAAAGACCGGCGGCTCTTAAATTCAGGAGATGGATATAAATGAGAGCTATTTGAGTTGGGATAGGGACTAGAGCAGCTTTTAATAAGACGATAACCAAAAAGAAATGGGACCACGTATCCCTAATCAAGTTTTGCGAAATCATTGTATGCGGTCGTACACAGCTTGGAAACTCTCCACCAACTCTGAGCAGGAATGCATATAGTGTAGACACTTGTGTAAAAAATAGCAATGACAAGGCGCGTTTGAATTCGCCAAATTTATTTCTCCAACATGTGCGCGTTCCTAATAATATTTCACTATACCCCGCTTTGACGCTTTCTGATTGAGCAAACAAACAGAGACGGCTGATACGACGCTTTTCAAGAGAAGCAAGTGCTGAGCCATTTAAGACATACGATCCGGCCTTCGTGCATATGATTTTTGATGAAGCGGCTTTGCTAGAAGACCTGCGAAAATCCATTAGCCTTGGGACTAACCGCAAACATAGTTTTAGGGAATTCTAAGCGAGACAAGATGCCGAAAAGTTGGAAATCGCTGGTGATGCTTGACTTTTTGGGCAAGACGCTTTGGGTATTCGGCTACTTCCCCGGATAGTATAAAACCGCATCGAAGTTGACGCTCTGGCGGTGGACTGGGCTTGGATTCCCAGTCGAATCAAGTTTTATGAGGATCAGTCAAATCCAAAAGTCGTTAATAAATATGTGATACCCGTTGTTGCAGTAATTGCAAACTTCGACATTTGTTTTGGCGAGATTAGGATTAGGAGGTATTTCTGTGCGCGATGTACCTAAGAATTTTATCTAACTAGTAAAGTTTCATACCTAAAAAGATTGTATGGGTATAGTTAGCAATTCATTCAAGTACCCGACCGATCAGTGAAGTTACTGATATTCTCGTTACATTGTCGTGTGATACAGTTGTCCTGCTCAGTCTAAACATTACAAAATTTTATGCTCAAGAGAGACGAATAAGTTTAATTCTGTCTTGCAATAAAAAAAATAGGTACTACTATAATATACTATTCACTTTTACTAGCCGCACTAGCTCTACTAGCGGCGCCTAGGTCTTTGATGACCGACGAAGCGGTAGCAGTCAAAACTTTCCGTGATATCCGCATAGATCCACTGACAGGGTCCCGTCCAAAGTACTTGACTTGAATTTCTTGTCCTACTTGAAGTCCTATGGCACTTGGGTGGAAGATCTGAACAAAACCAACAAAGAACGAGAAATTAGCTCTTGTCGCATCAACTCAGGTTTCCAGTAACTTGTTGAACGTTAAATACCTTGCGGGCATCGAGTTGAGAGTTGTGCAGCAAAACAGGCTGCATACCAGGATACAGGCTTATCATGACACCGATGTCTCGAATTTCCTCTATTTTAGCTGTATAAATTGCACCGAATTCCAGCTCAGGCTCTTTCTCCTCTTTGAGAAAGCTTTCTATCAATTCCTTTGCTTCGTTCATGGCTGACTGGTTTGGAGCAAAGACATAATAAATGTTGTCATCCACTTGCGTGACTTGTGCGCCAGTATCGGCCAATAGCTTCTTCACATTCCTGCCTCCATGACCCAGGAATTTGATCCGTTTGTGTGCGGGAACATCAATCTTCTCTGATACTGGCCAGTTGTCCTTCTTCTCAAACCTCGGCCGTTCCATTGTCTCATGCATGATCTCGAGTATTGTGTGTTTTGCTGTCGATCCTTGCTGAAGAGCTTCCATCACAATCTTTAGAGGAATTCCTGGTAATTTGGTATCTAGTTGTACTGCCGTCAGAGCTTTCTTAGTCCCAGCCAATTTGAAGTCCATGTCCCCGAGGTAATCCTCGATGCCGAGAATGTCAGTTAAAACGGCGTAGTCTTTGATACGCTTCGTTGTATCGTTGTCCTCATAATTGGTAACCAGTCCCATTGCAACACCTGCAGCTGGCGCATTGATCGGAACACCAGCATCCATCAACGCTAAAGATCCTCCACATATTGATGCCATTGAGGATGAGCCGTTAGATTCGAAAACTTCCGAAGTAAGCCGTATCGTAAATGGAAAGTCGTTAGGCACTATAGGTCTCAGGGCTTTTTCTGCAAGTGCTCCATGACCCAGTTCTCGACGACCGAATGCCCCACCTCCACTTCGGCCAGTTTCATTTGTGGCAAATGGGGGGAACTCATAGTGCAAGAAAAAGTTTTTCTCCTTCATTCCTCCAGTAAGAATAGATATCGGATCTGACTTCAAGGCTGAGTCGATGGAGTCGAATGCTACAGTACAGAAAACTTGTGTTTGGCCCCGTTGAAATAACGCTGAACCATGCAGTGGCTTGAATAGGTCTACTTCACAAGAAATGTTACGGATTCCGTCGAAAGTTCTCCCATCACAGCGAACCTTTTCTTCAAGTATTAAGTTTCTGAACACCTTCTTCAGCACTTTACTGAATGCTTCGTTGATTAGCGGCATTTCTACATCTGGAAAGCTTTCCTTCACTTGATCTACTGTTAAACCTCTGATGACAGTCACGGCATTGTCTCTAGCCACTTTATCAAACGATGAGTCAGTGAATACTTCCTTCAACTTCAGTTCAGCCACTGACTTGATCGCTGCAACAACCTTTTCAGGTATCGTTACAGATGTAGTATTGTCTATTGTTCTTTTCGGTTTTCCGTGCTTGGCCTGAAGACTTTTGATTTCTCGCACCACAACTTGACACTCCTTCACGCCAAACTTCACGGCAGCTTGAAAATCCTGCAGGTACATTTCATTAGCTCCGGCTTCGAGCATTACGACAAGGTTTTGGTCTGTTGCGGTGACAATTAGGTTTAAGCTGCTTTCGGCCATCTCACGCCGGGATGGATTCACTCTAAGTTCATTGTCTACCATTCCCACTCGGACCGCTGCGACAGGCCCTCGCCAAGGTATATCCGACAAACTTAAAGCCAACGAAGCGGCGTTAACACTGACTATGTCTGGATCATTTACTCCATCCACCGAGAGCATGTTGCAGATGATTTGAGTTTCACAGCCATAGCCTTCAAAGAACATTGGCCTTAAAGATCGATCAATTATTCGACTAGTTAGAATCTCTTTCTCCGATGCTCCAAGCTCCCGACGTAAGAAGTTTGTTGGTATTCGACCAGCTGCAGCTGCCTTCTGACGATAGTCCACTGTTAGCGGCATGAAACCGTACGAATTGCTAGCCCTCACAGTTTTTCCAACTGCTGTCACCATTACTGCAGTGTCACCAAATTGGGCAATGCCGCAACCATCGGCCATTTTGGCCAATTTGCCAGAACGCAGGGATAAAGTCCGGCTATATGAAGAAAACACGAAATACGTGAAAGGTGAGTAAAGCCGGCCAAAAGCTAAGAAAGTCATAAATCTTACCCATCACTGAAACGTGCTTCGGATATACAGTTCTTTGGATCTGAATGTAGTGATCGGTAGGTGTACTTCAGATTGACGATGCCTAATAGCCGTTTCTGGCGTAGCAATTGCAAGTACTTCATTTTGGAGGTTTTCGCCGTTGGTAAACTTTTACGTCAAGCTTTCGCAGGGACAAACAAGAAACTGGAAGGACTAGAAGAATCGGTTATACATAGTAACGTTTCCTTTCAGCAAAGAAACTTCATGATACCAATATTTTTCAACAATCAAACCTAATTTGAAACGTCAAAACTGGGCTATACTTAAAAATGTTCATGTGAATTCCAAATCAAAACATTTTTATAAACACATGAGAACGTGCTTTCCACACGAAACAACTTTTACAAATTTTCCCGGAGGAGTGATCCGTAGGAGATGCTCACGCGAAGCTGTGTATGTTCAATCAATGTGGAGATTTTCTAAATAGCCGCACGTAATTGACTGGCAAATCTTTACGAAATTTTGAATTTTAGCGGGAACCGAGAAATCAAAATAAACTTTTCTCTACTTCCTACTTGGCTTGCCAAATTTTGCGTAATGGATCGTAAAAGCAACTCGGAGCAATCTTTGGTACGTGTGGTTGGTTTTTCCATATGTTCAACTTAGGGGCTGATTCTCATTGTTTAGGTATAGCGAATAGTTTTTCCCCATTTATTATAGATTCTCTGCATGTATCAACATCCTGTATAACAGTATATAGATAAGTTCTAAAACTAGATAGAACACTTATTCAGAAAAAATCCTACAATACACTCGTACTTCGCTGAAGAGATAGAAGCTCTGGCCACCATTAAGTAAGATAAATCGTATAGAAACCATAAAGACTCGATATGGAAGGTTGAAATTGTCAGACCAAAGGATTTCGCAGTCAGTTGAGCATAACATTTCTACAGTGGAAGCCTTTCAGTCTAGCTAACGTCTACAAATCAAGGCTACTCATATTTGAGGTAACTATATCTAGGGTTACATCAGTATCCGAAAGTAATTTTCGTGGTAAGCGTAAAGAACTATCACAGTTGCAAATTTGGCTTTGTCGAAAACGACTGTATAAAC